>JAFMOD010001030.1:150767-166604 GCA_019802435.1 Corydoras maculifer | reverse complement strand
GGTGGGAGGGGCTCTACATGGCTGACCCTGTGCTGTGACTTCAAACAGCAAGAGGAAAACATTTCGGCTCAGATCAAAGCATCTGCACAATGACGTCACACTAAAGCCTTTGAACATCTTTATTTGATGTGATCTGATGTGATTCCTGCCCAGCGATGGATTGGCGCCCTTTTCTGGGTGTATCTGCCCAGCGCCCGAAACGTTCTCCCCTGGATGGGCATGGGGAACCCCAACGCGACCCTAATAGAGGATAAGCGGAAGATAATGAATGAATGAATGATTTGATTCCATAAGGGGGCGCCACTGCAGGTCACCCTCACCACAACCTCCTCCTCCTTTCTGGTGGCTCCATCCTCATGCTCCCTCTGCCATAAACCCCGCCCCTCCTCTGTACCACCTGCACCTCACCTCTCTAACGTCCGACCTATTCCGTCACTCTAATAAACTCATAGCATCTTCATCTCCCTTCACTTCTCACTCCACCTTCTGCCTGTCAGCGCCTCCATCATGAAGATGAATAACATGAACGCTGCATACAGACCCTTCATCTCCATCCTCCACATCCCCCTCTCATCGTTAAAGCCCTATACAGACAGTAGAGGTCAGTGTTGTAACAGCTGTGATCCTCACTGACCTTTTCATCTTTATCTTCAAAGAGAAAAAAAAATATATATATATATATGATGAAGAAAAATATATAATAAAGAACAATATTTGATAAACACATTTAAAAAAAATAATAATAAAGAAAAATATATACAAAAAAGTATATATATATATTTGATAAAGAAAAAAATATATAATATAATAAAAATATATAAAATGAAATAAAATATCAAATTAATTATTATTTGGGCGGCACAGTGGCTTAGTGGTTAGCATGTTTGCCTCTCGGTTCGAATCCCCATCTGGGTGGAGTCTCCATGTTCTCCCGGGTTTCCTCCGGGTTCTCCGGTTTCCTCCCACAGTCCAAAAACATGGATCAAGTTAATTGAGTTCTCCAAAATTGCCCCATGTACAGTGTGTTTCTGTGTGAGTGAGTGTGTGTGTGCCCAGCGATAGATTGGCGCCCTGTCCTGGGTGTATCTGCCCAGCGCCCGAAATGTTCTCCCCTGGATGGGCATGGGGAACCCCCCTGCGACCCAAATAGAGGATAAAGCGGAAGATAATGGATGAATGAATGAATAATTATTATATATAATAAAAATATATAATTCATAAATGTAAAATATATAATAAAAGTAAGTATTTCATAAATAATAATATATATTGAAGAAAAATATATAATGAAGAAATTATTTAATAAAAATAGTTCATAAAGAAAAGTATTAAAAAAAAAGAAATGCATAGTAAAATGTATGTAATAAATAAAAAAATATTATAAAATAAAATATTCATTAATTTATTATCTCCCACTTTATCCTCTATTAGGGTCGCGGTGGGGTTTCCCATGCCCATCCAGAGGAGAACGTCTCAGGCGCTGGGCAGATACACCCAGGACAGGACACCAATCCATCGCTGGGCACACACTCACTCACACAGACACACACTATATGGGGCAATTAAGAGCAGCAAATTCACCTATAATCCATGTTTTTGGACTATGGAAGGAAACCGGAGAACCCGGGGTAAACCCACACAGACACGGGGAGAACATGGAAACTCCACTCAGATAGGGATTCGAACCGGGAATTCCTAGCGCTGAGAGGAGAACGTACTAAACCACTAAGCCACCGTGCCGCCCAATAAAATAAAATATTCAATTAAGAAAAATATTTAATAAAGATAAATATATTTTAAAGAAAAATACATCCGTCCATTATCTTCTGCTTTATCCTCTACTAGGGTCGCGGGGGGGGGGGGGGTTCCCCATGCCCATCCAGGGGAGAATGTTTCAGGCGCTGGGCAGATACACCCAGGACCCCCCCCCCCAATCTATCGCTGGGCACACGCTCACTCACACACACACTCTATATGGGGCAATTTGGAGAACTCGATTGATCTTGGATCCATGTTTTTGGACTGTGGGAGGAAACCGGAGAACCCGGAGGAAACCCACGCGGACACGGGGTGAACATGGAAACTCCACCCAGATGGGGATTCAAACCGGGAATCCATAGTGCTGAGAGGAGAACATGCTAAACCACTAAGCCAGCATACCGCCTTAAAGAAAAAATATAATAAAGAAACTAATAATAAAAATAATTTTATTCTTGTAAATACACAAACACCACATACTGCTACAACCACACCCACACACTGCTACACCCACACACTGCCACACCCACACACTGCCACACCCACACACTGCCACACCCACACACTGCCACACCCACACACTGCCACACCCACACACTGCCACACCCACACACTGCCACACCCACACACTGCCACACTGCTACATAAATAATAGAACAACACAAATCTGATAATTTCTATAAAAACATTTTGGAATAGAGCGACGTGCAAAGCTTTGGCTCACAGTGGAAACATAATGAATATTAATCACAGAGAGAGTGGAACATCCTTCAAGTATTTCAGGTCAGAAATCTGAGAGCGAGAGCGTGTTCGTTCAGAGGATTCTAACTCCTCCTGCTGGTCATTCTGAGGATCTCCCGCTTGCACTGCTGGATCTCTGGAACTTCCTGTGGGGTCACACACGTCCAGACGTTAGACCATGACGGGGTGTACGGAGGTCACATGGTCCAGATCGGAACCTCGGCACACTCACCGAGTCGTTGATGGACAGGTCTCGCTTGTCGAATCCGGCAGGGCTCAGAGCGATGCAGGTGAAGTTGGTGAGGAAGTCCTCGGGCGTCACGTCCTTCAGCACCAGCTTGGTCTGCAGGAGGTCGCTGTCGTCCCTTATCGTCCGCCTGAAACCATGGAGACCTCCGAATCAGTGAACCGCTGATCGAACCCGGGGTGCTGGGGTGGGGGGGGGAGTCACTCACAGTTTGGACTTGACTCTCGCAGAACTGAAGGCCTTTTCGATGAAGCTGTCGTTTGCGAGCCAATAAACCAGAGTCTCGTGCTTCAGGCCTCCAGCCTTCACTGTGCAGGTGATGGAGTACCGCTGACCTGACGGGATAGGACACGGTCATCGACGGACAGACAGACGGGGTGAGAGAGAGAGACAGACGGACAGAGAGAAAGACAGACAGAATAAGAGCGAGAAAGACTGTCAGACAGAAACACGGACAGGGAGACGGAATGTCAGACAGAAAGCCAGACAGACAGGGAGACGAAATGACAGGGAGAAAGAGAGAGACAGATGGAGTGATGAAATGACAGACAGATAGACAGACCGACCAACGGATGGACAGGAAGACGGAAGGACAGACAGAAAGACAGACGGACAGAGAGACAGACAGACAGACAAACAGGAAGACAGACAGACAAACAGACAGACAAACAGAAAGACAGACAGACAAACAGAAAGACAGAGAGCCAGACAGAGAGCCAGACAGACAGGCAAACAGAAAGACAGAAAGACAAACAGAAAGAGACAGACAAACAGAAAGACAGAAAGCCAGACAGAGAGACAGACAAAGAGACAGACAGAGAGACAGACAGAGGGACAGACAGAGGGACAGACAGAGGGACAGACAGAGGGACAGACAGAGGGACAGACAGAGGGACAGACAGAGGGACAGACAGAGAGACAGACAGAGAGACAGACAGAGAGACAGGCAAACAGAAAGCCAGACAGACAGACAGACAAACAGAAAGCCAGCCAGCCAGCCAGACAGACGGGCAGAGGGACTGGACTCTCTGAAATGAGAATATTAAAGGTGGAAAGCTGAACTCACCTTTACATCGGTGCACAGTATTCATAATCTTAGGGGCCGTGATCTCCATCGCTTTAAAACACAAAGCATAACATGTTAAAATGATAATCCTGATTAATCCCATAATATAATCCACATCTAAGGGACGGATATAAGAATTCAAGTTAAAGGACATTTGGTTTTTATAAATTCTCAGAATCTCACTTTTCATTCTGAATTTAAGAAACCAAAATTTATGGGATTACATTATAATCCCTCATCATCATCAAAGGTTGCCACAACTACTATAATTCCTTATAAATAACCATTACTACAATTACTGGAATGCCAATAAAAAAATTACTACTATCCATTTCTAAACAATGGTTGCCATTACTAATATTAACCCTCATAAACAAAATAGGCACAACTTTTAAAAAACAGTTGCAATAACTACAATAATCCCTCAAATAATAGTTGCCACAACTACATATAATCCCTTAGGTAGAATAGTTGCCACAACTATTATAATCCCTTATGTAAAATAGTTGCCACAACTACTAGAATTCTTTACATAAATCAGTTGCAGCAACTACTAAAATCCCTTAGGTAAAATAATTGCCACAACTACTATGATCCCTTACATAAAATAGTTGCTACAACTACTATAATTCCTTAGAAAAATTAGTAGCCTCAAATACTATAATCACTGAAATTCATTAGTTGCCACCACTAAAATAAACCCCAAGTTAAATAGTTGCCACCACTATTATAATCCCTTAGTTGCTACAAGTATAATAATCCCTTAGTTACTACAAATATTATAATCCCTTATGTAAAATAGTTGCCACAACTACAATAATCCCTTACATAAAATAGTTGCTACAACTACTATAATTCCATAGGAAAATTAGTAGCCTCAAATACTATAATCCCTAAAATACAATAGTTGCCACAACTACAATAAACCCCAAGTTAAATAATTGCAGCAACTATTATAATTCCTTAGTTGCTACAAGTATTATTATAATCCCTTAGTTGCCACAACTATTATAATCCCTTATGTAAAATAGTTGCCACAGCTATTATAATCCCTCCACTATAATAGCAAGTGATCTGTGCTCCTGTCAGAGTTTCGGTTTTAGGATATTCCCTCATCATTTTATAATTGTTTTAATTCTTGCATCTAAAGTTTAAAGTGTATTTCATATTTAAACATTTGTTACAATCTACATTTTAATTTAATTGATTAAGATGAGTTTCATTGAACACACGGACTGTTCTGATTGTTCTGTTCTACACCTATCTCATTAAAAACCCAGAGTCACCAGCCGAACGATTTAGAACATACCGGAAGAGTAAGTGATGAAGGGACAGAGGGGCATCATCATCAACATCAAAGGGAATCCTGAAGAGAGAAAAATCCGTTAGGTTCGAGTTTATAACATCAGGTTTACGTTCTGAGGGTTCTGTAAAGGTCCGTTAAAAACAACCGTATTTTATAGAAAAACTCCAGAAATGTTCTCCTCTCAGCGCTAGGGATTCCCGGTTTGAAACCCAATCTGGGTGGAGTTTCCATGTTCTCCCCGAGTCCGCATGGGTTTCCTCTGGGTTCTCCGGTTTCCTTCCACAGTCCAAAAACATGGATCAAGGTCAATTGAATTCTTCAAATTGCCCCATATAGAGTGTGTGTGTGAGAGAGTGTGGTCAGCGATTGCCCTCCCCTGTCCTGGGTGAAAAGTTATCCCCTGGATGGGCATGGGGAACCCCCCGCCACCCCGCAACCCTAATAGAGAATAAAGCGGAAGATGGATGGATGGATAGATGGATGATATTAAAGTTTTATTTTTATTCAAGCTTTGGGTCAAACACGCACTCACACACACACACTGTTGAAGGTGTTAAGGTTGTTGGACTATCAATCCAGAGAGTTGTGGGTTCAAATCCGTGGTTCGAAACCCACTGAAGTCACCAATGTGGCTCCTTGAGCGAGACCCTTAACCCTCATTCCTCCAGGGGGCGCTGTACCAGCCCTGTGTTCTGACCCCCAACCAAGTTGGGCTAAAAGGACCCTGTCTCAGATGAACTCACGTGATCGACCGAAACGCAGACACGTGCGGGATTATTTCAGACGTTCCTGTCATTCTTAACACGAGATTTAAATAATTGATTAAATAAAGTTTGAAGATCTGCTACGTCTCACCATCTGTTTAAAAACATCCTTAATTCACCTTTAAGTGATTTTAATCCTTAAAGGCACGAAAGGAATAGAAAATGCAAATTTAATGTAAAAAATGCAGCATTTTAAGGCTTTCGGGTATTTAGAGACTTAAAAACTTCTTAATCTTAAAGAAGTGCAGTCCATACCAGGGGCGTTTTTAGGGTTTTGAAACATCAGGGGCATTAGCCCAGATCCCTTATTGCCCCTATTGTCCTCTTTAAAAATTGCCCTTTAATGAGTGTATTCATCCATTTTTTAAATTGTTGTCACATTAATATTGTTTGATCATTTATTAGTTATACTGGATAAAATTAAATAACATATAAAATATGTCTGTCAGCAGTGGAGAGCACATTCAGTTTTAATAAATGAAAATGTTTGAATAAACGATACTGAGCTTCGGCAGAAAAGCATGAATCCGTTTTACGAGTCGCAGATAAGACAGTTTTAAGGAGGTTTTGCTTTAAATACCGTAACTTTGCGACAGTTTGCGCCTTCAGAAAAATTCTGATGGTTTCTGAAAGCTGAGGAGCTGCTCTTTACAGCCAACACAGTTATTACGGTAACTTTACTCCCGATACTGTCGAAAACCATCTGTCTCCCTCACACACACACACACACACACACACACACACACACACACACACACACACACACACACAGAGCTTAGAAGCACAAACAGCTGACAGTAACTCCATCGTTCGGTCCCGCTGCTGGAGGAGAGGCTGCAGAGAAAGCTGCCCTCATTTGATCCGGGGCAATTGACAAAACCCCCGGGGCTATAGCCACGAAAACCCAGGACTAACGACGCCCCTGCAGACGTTCCTGTCATACTTAACACGAGATTTAAATAATTGATTAAAGTTTGAAGATCTGCTACGTCTCACCATCTGTTTAAAAACAACCTCAATTCACCTTTAAGTGATTTTAATCCTTAAAGGCACGAAAGGATTAGAAAATGCAAATTTAATGTGAGAAATGCAGCATTTTGAGGTTTTCGGGCATTTAGAGACTTAAAAACTTCTTAATCTTAAAGCAGTACAGTCTATACTAACATTACAAACACACCACATCGCCCAAAACGTGACGTTTAGAGCCGCACTGCTCAAATCAAGTGTTAATATCATAAAATGCATTAAGAACAAATTAACAAATGCAGCCATCGATTCCCGTGTTAACCAACAAATACGAATTAATTATTAATAATATATGATATTTTTCTGGTAAAAATAACGTTTTAATGATAATAAAAGGTTGATTTAGAGACGTCAATGTTAATTAATTGTAAAGTTTTCCTTCTTGTAAAAAGCAAAACGATGAATTAATTATAAATAGCTTAAAATGCGTTAAGAATAAATAAAGAAACGCAGCCATCGACACCTGTATTAAACAAAAAATACGTATTAATGAATAATTAATAATATATTATATTCTTCTGGTATGAATAACGTTTTTTTTTGTACAGAAGTCAATGTTAATTAATAGTGAATTTTTCTTTCTCAAAAAGTAAAAACGTTAAATAAATTATAAACAGCTTAAAATAGTTTAGGGGGGGGGGGGGTGGTTCCCCATGCCCATTTAGGGGAGAACGTTTCGGGCACTGGGCAGATACACCCAGGACAGGGGGGCAATCTATCGCTGGACACGCACTCAAGCACTCTATATGGGGCAATTTGGAGAATTCAGTTCACCTTGATCCATGTTTTTTGGACTGTGGGAGGAAACGGGAGAACCCGGACACAGGGAGAACATGCAAACTCCACCCAGATTGGGATTCGAACCGGGAAACCATAGCGCTGAGAGGAGAACATGCTAAACCACTAAGCCACCCATTAATTAATAATAATAATATATGATATTATTCTGGTATAAATAACGTTTTAATGATAATAGGAGGTTGATTTACAGAAATCAGTTTTAATTCATTGTAAATTTTTCCTTCTTAGTTCCTTCCTCTAAGTTATTAATTGCTTAAAACGCATTAAGAACAAATGAACAAACGCAGCCATCGATTCCTGTATTAACCAAAAAATACGTATTAATGAATAATTAATGATACATTATATTATTCTCGTATAAATAACGATTTTAACGCTAATTAAAACTCCATTTACAGAAGTCAAATGTTATTTAATACTAAAGTTTTTTTTAGAAAAAGAAAAACGTTGAATAAATTATAAATTGTTTAAAATGCATTAATAACAAATGAATAAACGCAGCCTTCGATTCCTGTATTAATCAACAAATACCATACGTATTAATTATTAATGAATGATGTATTATTTTGGTATAAATAACGTTTTTAACGCTAATAAAAGCTTCATTTACAGAAGTCAAAGTTAATTAATTGTAAAGTTTTCCTTCTTAGAAAAAGCAAAACGACGAATTAATTATAAATAGCTTAAAAATGTATCGATACCTGTGTTAACCAACAAATACGAATTAATAATTTATGGTATTACTCTGATATAAATAACATTTTTAATGATAACAAAAGGTTGATTTAGAGAAGTCAATGTTAATTAATAGTAAAGTTTTTTTTTAGAAAAAGCAAAACGTTGAATAAATTAAAAATAGATTAAAATGGATCGATTCCTGTGTTGATCAACAAATACGTATTAACTAATGACATATATTATATAATATTATTATTATTATATATATATAATGACATATTATATTAATAATAAAATATATTAACATTTTAAATAATAATAATAATAATAATTTAACATAATAAAACAATTGAATAACAATAATTCTCAGGAACAGTATGAATAAATACTTATTAAATTAAGTTATAAATCCTTTATTTGGAAGGGGTCCGTCGTTACCTGCAGTCACGCGCATCCTGTCGACCGTCGCGCGGCAGCTGGAGCGGGTTCTGTTCTGTTCTGTGGCCGCGCGCACGCCGCCTTTAATCTCTCGTCGTTACGTCACAAAGTGAAGATCCCGAGGCCTATCCCAGCCACGTGCTGAATCAGTGAATCACCGCGATGGAAGGAAATCCCTCAGACTGCTGTGCAGAGAAGTGGAACCACAAAAACCTCATTTAAACTGAACACCGCATGCAATAAAGACCAACAGTCTGGAAAATATTAATGACTTAATTAATTAATCATGAATTATATAATGTAAATTAGCTGAACAGGACCGTGCAGATCATGGACAGAGGATTAGAATCAAAAGAACCGACTCATCTGAGTTCATAACACATACTCACAGACATACTATATGGGGCTATTTAGAGCATTTAATTGACCTTAAATCCATATTTGGAAAATATCAATTATATAAATATTAATTATAAAATGTAAAGTAGCTCAACAGGACCATGCAGATCACGGAGGATTCGAATCAAATGAACTGACAGATCTTCAGGTTCAGAACACATTACACACTATATGGGGCAATTTGGAGCATTCAATTTACCTTAAATCCATATTTGAAAAATATATTACACTTATATTAATATACTATATTACAAATTATATAATGTAAAGTAGCTCAACAGGACCTTGCAGATCACGGATGGAGGATTTGAATCAAATGAACCAACTCATCTTCAGATTCAGACCACATACTCAAACACTATATGGGGCAAGTTAGAGCATTCAATTGACCTTAAATCCATATTTGGAAAATGTTAATTATAAAATGTAAAGTAGCTCAACAGGACCACACGATCACAGAGGATTTAAATCAAAACAACCGACTCATCTAAGTTCAGAACACATACTCACACAGACACACACACACTATATGGGGCAATTTAGAGCATTCAATTGACCTTAAAAACATATTTAGAAAATGACATAATGGAAAAGTAGCTCAACAGGATCACAGACAGAGAATTCGAATCAAAAGAACTGACACATCTGAGTTTATAAAACATACTCACACTCTATATGGGGCAAATCAATTGACCTTAAATCCATATTTGGAAAATATTAATTATAAAATGTTAAGTAGCTCAACAGGACCACACGATCACAGAGGATTTGAATCAAAACAACCGACTCATCTGAGATCAGAACACATACTCACACAGACATACTATATGGGGCAATTTGAAGCATTCAATTTACCTTAAATCCATTTTTGGAAAATATGAATTACATAATGTAAAATAGCTCAACAGGACCACAGATGGAGGAATCGAATCAAATGAACGTACACATCCTCAGATTCAGAACACATACTCACACACTATATGGGGCAAGTTGGTGTATTCAATTGACCTTAAATCCATATTTGGAAAATATTAATAATATAAATATTAATTATATAATGTAAAGTAGATCAACAGGACCATATAGATCACAGACGGAGAATTCGACTCAAAAGAACCGACTCCTCTGAGTTCAGAACACATACTCACAGACACGATATGGGGCAATTTAGAGCATTCAATTTACCTTAAAACCATATTTAGAAAATATGAATTGTATAAATGTTAATTATATAATGTAAAATAGTTCAACAGGACCGTGCAGATTACGGACGGAGAGGATTCAAATCAAAAGAACCGACTCATCTGAGTTTAGAACACGTACTCACAGACACTATATGGGGCAATTTAGAGCTTTAAATTTACCTTAAATCCATATTTGTAAAATATTAATTATATAATGTAAAGAAGCTCAACAGGACCACGCGATCACAGAGGATTTGAATCAAAACAACCGACTCATCTTGAGTTCAGAACATATACTCACTCACAGAAACACAATATATGGGGCAATTTAGAGAATTCAATTGACCGTAAATCCATATTTGTAAAATATTAATTATATAAATATTAAATATATAATGTAAAGTAGCTCAACAGGACCACGCCGATCACGAACAGAGGATTTGAATCAAAAGAACCGACTCATCTGAGTTCAGAACACAGATCTGGATCCTGCAGGGTCCAGTGTATTTATATCTTTATACTCAGGAACCCCTCATTATGAATTATTACAGCCATTCTAATAAATCCATTAATCCAGATCACCGTCCACGAGGCCCGGCGAGTCCGAGTCCACAGTGAAGGGACTCCTGGGCGGAGTGGAGTGAAGGGACGCCGGGCGGCGTGTGACCCGTCCGTCGCCGGACAAACGTTAGCCGGGAGTTATTCTACGAACTAACAGCACAGATCCACGTCACAGCTTTCAAAGCAGAGGTCATCATTAAAAGCTGTGAGGTCATCGGATTAAGACTCACAATCAGAGACAACATGACCGGACAGGGGATCCCATCGTCCGTGTCCTCGTTAAATACACCGAGCTCGCGCCGGGCTCGTCATATGCAGTACGGTAAACGTTTTTGTCAGTTCTCGTTCCTGTCCCGGTGGCCGTGAGGTCAGCGAGGCGCCCGCCGCGGCGCTCCGCCAGGGCCGGCCGGGCGGGGGGGCGGCTCCCGCGCCCCGCCGCGGTTCACTCCAGGCCTAGGATGTAGTTGATTCCTTGTACCAGGCCGATGATCACGGGCTGCCAGGCGACGAGATACCGGAGCCAGTCCAGCAGCTGCCCGTACATCACGTGAGGCCTCTCCCATCTGCAGAGCTCGTTAAGAAAACGACGATAAAGACGCTGAGAAAGCAGGACATTAAACAGCAAATTAATTAATTACACAGTTTTAATGAAGGGAGCTCAGATACCACATTCATTCATCCATCATCTTCTGCTTTATCCTATATTAGGGGAGGGGGGGGGAGAACGTCCAGGGGAGAACGTTTCGGGCGCTGGGCAGATACACCTAGGACAGGGGGGCAATCCATCACTGGGCACACGCTCATTCACACACACACACTCTATATGGGGCAATTCGGAGAACTCAATTGACTTGATCCATGTTTTTGGACTGTGGGAGGAAACCGGAGAACCCGGAGGACCACTACGGGGACACGGGGAGAACATGCAAACTCCACCCGAATGGGGATTGAACCGGGACTCCCTAGCGCTGAGAGGAGAACATGCTAAACCACTAAGCCACCGTGCCTCAGATTCCCCACTACTACTGCTGTAAACAGATTGAGAGATGTTTGAGAGATTTTAGTTGTTGTGACAACCTTGTTCATGAGGGATTATAGTAATTGTGGCAACCGATAGTTATACTGGGGGCAACTGTTGTTGGAGGGATTAAAGAAGTTGGGGCAACCATTGAAAAAGTATGATAGAAGTTGTGGCAACCCATATTTATGAGGGATTATAGTAATTGCGACAACTGCTGTATGAGGGATTACAGTGGTTATGACAACCGCTGTTTATAAGAGATTACAGTTGTGGTGAGAACCCCCCCCCGTCCACCCAAGAGGGATTATAGTACTAGTGGCAACTGCTGTTGGACGGTTTTTTAGAAGTTATGGCAACCATTGAAAAGGGATTATAGTAGTTATGGCAACCGATATTTATGAGGGACTATATAGTACATGTGACAACTGCTGTTTATGAGGGTTATAGTAGACATGGCAACCCACATTAATGAAGGATTCTAGTACTTTAGGCAACCCATGCTGGAGGTATTAGAGTAGATGTGTCAACCGTTGATTGAGGGATTATGGTGGGGCTGGCAGCCGGTGTTTGTGAGGGATTATAGTTAAGGCAACCATCTGTATTCAATAACAATAATAATGTGGTAACTTCAGTGAATTTGGGATTTGAGCCCCCACTATTCAGTTTAATAGCCCCACACCCAACTCAGCTACCACCCCCACATATGGGGGGGGCTGAATCCACAGTGTGAGACATCCCACGTGTGTAAATGATGGAGGAGAGCTGTGGAGGTAAAGGGCAGAGTCAGTTCCTGTTCCTGGAAACAAAGATTAGGTGGCTGACGTTCTAAAGGGTTTCGTCTCGGTTTCGTTGGCGTTCGAGGAAACATGTCTCCATTCTGTTTCACAATAAACCTGTTAATCTACAAACTGCAGCTGAGTCAGCGATTTAAAATGTGAAGACTTTACTAGAACGTGAACCGGAACGTCGGAACGTCAACAGGAAGGTTCCACAGACATCCCAAACCTGCCGAGTCATCCTGACACCTCCGTAATCAGATTAGCACCTGAGAAACGTCAGGCCTCGAGGCTGCACCATGTGACCATTGTTGGTGGTGAGGGTCTGCCCACGAGGGTCCTGATTGACCGACCCCCCCCCCCACACCCACCCACCCACCCACCCATCCATCCAACATCACTGGGATGAATTAGAATGGAGACTGAGAGACAGTTCGGGCTCCGGTCGGGATTAGTTAAACTCGTGATGTATAATCTGGAGCTCGTTTAGGTTATATTTAATATATAACGGCTTTTTATATATGTGGGGGTGACATGGTGGCTGAGTGGTTTAGCATGTTCTCCTCTCATCGCGGCGGATTCCCGGTTCGAATCCCGATCTGGGTAGAGTTTGCATGTTCTCCCCTTGTCCATATGGGTTTATGCCGGGTTCTCTGGTTTCCTCCCACAGTCTAAAAACATGGATTCAAGGTGAATTGAATTCTCCAAATTGCCCCATATAGTGTTTGTGTCCAGTAATAAATTGCCCCCCCTGTCCTGGGTATATCTGCCCAGCGCCCAAAATGTTTTCCCCTGGATGGACATGGGAACCCCCCCGCGACCCTAATAGAGGATATAGCGGAAGATAATGAATGGATGGTTGGATGGATAATGTGGCGCCCCCTAATGGAAACAGCCAAAAGAGCACAACGACCAATTTAATACAGTGACCTCAACATCCGTGCGGCACGGAGGCTTAGTGGTTTAGCATGTTCTCCTCTCAGTGCTAGGGATTCCCGGTTCAAATCCTGACCTGGGTGGAGTTTGCATGTTCTTCCCGTGTCCATGTGGGATTCCGCCGGGTTCTCTGGTTTCCTCCCACAGTCCAAAAACATGGATTCAAGGTGAATTGAATTCCAAATTCCCCCATATAGTGTGTTTGTGTCCAGTGATAGATTGCCCTCCTGTCCTGGGTGTATCTGCCCAGCGCCCGAGACGTTCTCCCTGGGCATAGGGAGATAATGGGTGGATGGAATTAAACTGGTTCCTCTGTGTGTGTGTGTGGGGGTCGTCCTTTATTTTTATATTTTAGAAGGATTGGTTTGAGTCACTTTCAGAATGACCGTCAGTCCTGTGGTTTCCAAACTGAACAAACATTCAAAAAAAAAAAAAAGTCCAAACGGGTTGGTTCCTGTTAACGGTACTGCAGAACTTCTACACCAAACCCAGGAAACAAAGTCCAGGGTTTCTGGGTAAATTATGTTTTTACGACCAGGAAACGAATAAAAGTCCCAGCGTGGAACGTGCTGAAGGGAACGATGGGGAAATGACAGCAGCGCTAAAACCAAAAGTGATGAATCACAGGAAAGAATCAGCTCTGACCCGCAAAGACCCCTTGGAGATCCCGCAGAGATCCTGCAAAGACCCCTTAGAGATCATTTAGAGATCCTGCAAAGACCCCATAGAGATCATTTAGAGATCCTGCAAAGACCCCTTACAAATCATTTATAGATCCCGCAAAGACCCCTTACAAATCATTTATAGATCCCGCAAAGACCCCTTACAGATCATTTATAGATCCCGCAAAGACCCCTTGGAAATCCCGCAGAGATCATGCAAAGACCCCTTGGAGATCTCGCAAAGACCCCTTAGAGGTACCACAAAAAACTGATAGCAACATTCAGACATGACTAATAAACTACAGATCGTACAGTTCCTCCTGATTAAACCACTCTGGGGAAATCCCTCATTAACCACCATGTTTTGGGCAGGGTTATCTTCCAGGAAGATTAGAACCACCGTCCCAACTGATCAGCATTGAGGAACAAGGACATTTGTACCATCGCCATGGTTACTGTGCCTGAATATTTACAGACGCCAGATAGATGTTTTGCTTCATTCAGCACTTTGAATAATTTACGACTGAGTGACTCGAACTTTAATAACCAAAAACTAACTTTAAAATAACCAAAAACTAATCTTAAAATAACCAAAACCTAACCTTTAAATAACCAAAATTTAACCATTAAATAACCTTAAAATAACCTAATACTAAGCAAAAACTAACCTTAAACTAACCTTAAAATAACCAAAAACTAACCTAAAACTAACCTTTAATTAACCAAAAACTAACCTTAAACTAACCAAAAACCTTAAAATAACCAATCCGTTCTGATAAAGCCCAGAACCCTGGATTTACAGTAAGAACAGACTTCGAAATTAAAAGTCTGACGGGTTCCATAAGGTTCTACAAGGTTCCATAAGGTTCTACAAGCCCCTCCCCCTCTTCAGAGTGTCAGTCTGATTGCGTGTGCACGCGCTGCTGAACCTCTCCATGTTAAAATCTCAGTTTTTTCGTCTATTCTGGTCTCTGTCCTTCATTGCATAACTCCCCGCTGTCCTCTCCATGACCCACCAATCACAACGCAGCGTCCCATTATTGCGCTTTTGTTCCACCAACACATCAGATCTCTGCAGGTACCAGGTTCGAATCTCAGTCTGGGTGGAGTTTGCATGTTCTCCCCCGTCTGCATGGGTTTCTTTCCCCAGTCCAAAAACACTGATTCAAGGTGAACTGCTTAATTGCCCCTATAGGGTGTGTGCGAGTGAGAGTACCTGCCCAGGGATGGATTGGCGTCTTGTCCTGGGTGTATCTGCCCAGCGCCTACACCCCCCCCCCACACCTCCATAGACAATAAACCCCCCATACATCACACACAACCCTCACATACACCCACACAGAGCCTACACCCAATCCCCTCCACACATTCACCCCCCCACACATACACTACACCCCAGCACAGACATAAACCCCTAACCACAGCATACCTCACACATGATCTCCACATACACCCCCCCCACAGACATAAACC
>JAFMOD010001030.1:126297-150128 GCA_019802435.1 Corydoras maculifer | reverse complement strand
CTCCCAACATACCCTTCCTAACATACAATCCCCATATACACACTCTAAACCCCCCCCACAGACATAACCCGCCCCACCACAGCATTCCTCACACACAATCCCATCATACACCAACCCAAACACCCTACACAGACAAACTTGCCCCACACATACACCACAGCCATAAAAACCACCACACTATTCCTCACACATACCCTTACACCCCAATACACCCCCCCCCCTTAAACAACACCCACATACACCCTCTATCCCCCAACACACATGCACCCCGCCCCCCAACCACAAACACACGCACAAACACACAAAGGATACGGGTTGCTGAACATCCTCTTCAGGTCCACCTTCTCTTTGCAGTATGGGCATGTCTGTTTCTTACCCACAATGCACCATCCCCTTATGCAGAACTCATGGAACCTGTGGCATGACATCGTTAAGGCTGAAACATCAAAGCAAACGGTACGCAGGTCATTCACGGCGTGAACATCGCAGACCGCATCGCCGATTGACCGTAAAGCAACACGGCGCTTCGACATGTTCTCCACGGGTTTAGGCTTAGGACACGCTAAAGCTGCTTGGAGACAACGGACGATCGAGAAAAACCCCATACGTAAAAACGAAACTGAAATCCGGCTCAGGAGGGCATGCATTCCCCGAGCAGGCTGTGGTTGGGACGTTGAGACCACCACCCTCCATTAGGGCATGGGTCATTCAGCCCGTTGCTACGCCCTGCTTGACACAGATCTTAGAAGCCGAACGCCGTGACTGCTGTTGTTCCAAAATTACACACAGGAAAGCAGAAGTGGCGCGATTGGTTCAGAGCGCTCGCTGACGTGGGCCGAGCGTTCGATCCGCAGCGTTAAGAAGTGAAAACCTTTCTTTGGGTGGCGTATTCGTCATGGAAACCGTGTTGTGTGTGCGTACAGTAAAAGGTCAGCGGGTTGTGTGACTTGTGTTTCCAAACCAACAAAAGCTAAATGTAGAACAGGAGCACTAAAAAAAGCAGATCCCTCTTTGTTTTGTTTGTTACGATACTAGGGCTACAACTAACCATTATTTTGATAATCGGTCAAGGGGCGGCACAGTGGCTTAGTGGTTTAGCATGTTCTCCTCTCAGCACTAGGGATTCCCGGTTCGAACCCCCATCTGGGTGGAGTTTCCATGTTCTCCCCGTGTCCGCGTGGGTTTCCTCCGGGTTCTCCGGTTTCCTCCCACAGTCCAAAAACATGGATCAAGGTCAATTGAGTTCTTCAAATTGCCCCATATAGAGTGTGTTTGTGTGAGTGAGTGCGTGTCCTGCGATAGATTGGTGTCCTGTCCTGGGTGTATCTGCCCACCGTCCGAAACGGTCTCCGCTGGATGGGCATGGGGAACCCCCCCCGCAACCCTAATAGAGGATAAAGCGGAAGATAATGGATGGACATCTGTCATCATCAAGTTTCCATGTTCTCCCCGTGTCCGCGGGTTCTCCAGTTTCCTCCCACAGTCCAAAAACATGGATGAAGATGAATTGAATTGCCCCATATAGAGTGTGTGTGTGTGATTGAGTGTGTCCAGTGATAGATTGCCCCCATGTCCGCGGTGTATCTGCCCAGCGCCTGAGACGTTCTCCACTGGATGGGCATGGGGACCCTGTGGGTTCTGAAGTGACATGGGTTCTATACAGTGATACTGATGTGTACGATGCTGCACTTCCATACTGCCGTCATGGCAACAGGCCCTAATAATACATTCGTAATAAGGTTTTGGTAATAATAAAGCATCTGCCACCTAAATAATAACCCATTTAAGGTCTAGCCTAGGGCTGCAACAACGAATCGATAAAAATTGATTATGAAAAGAGTCGATAACGAATTCCGTTATCGATTCGTCGGGTCGCATGATTTCTGCAGTTCTCGCAATGTCGTGACCGCTTACGTCACAAAAAAAAAAATAGCGGGTTGAACGAAACGAGGCGGAATCTGCGAAACAAGTTGATAAATCGTAAAAATGAAACTAGGGCTGCAACAACGAATCGATAAAAATCGATTATGAAATGTGTCGATAACGAATTTGGTTATCGGATTGTTGGGTCGCACGATTTCCGCATTACCAGCGATGTCGTAAGCTCTTATGTCATTAAAAAAATAGCGCGTTGAACGGAACGGAATCTGCAAAAACTAGTTGATAAATGGTACAAATGAAACGCAGCCAACGCAGAAAAACAAGCTTCCGTTTAAATCATCAAAACTGCGGGAGCTTCACGCTTCACACAAATAAAGAACGTGGAAAATGTGAACTCGGCGAAAACGATTCGACCTGCACACAGCACCACGGTGATCCACCACCTGAAACTGAACATGCTGGAGTCACCGATGACGATGGAGCTGAACAGCAGAGTGAATCACTACAACATCCCGAGGTTCTTTAGTTCTGAAGTGAATCAGCGTAACGGTGCACTCACACTATGAGAACCAGAGCAGCTTCATGCTGTTTGTGGTTGTTCTGGATGGAGACAGTGATGGAGAGCGTGTGGTACTTTAGATTTTGGTTTAATTATCTTAAGCCGTGTTTAAATGTGCTTTAGAAATACATACAGCTCGTACACAATGCTGCTAATTAATGATCAAGCTTCACGTTTTAATTTTCTGACCGTATGAGTGAAGACACTGCCCCCTATGGGAGTGACAGGGATGAGGTAACATTTTACAGCTACACAAATTTGTGTCATTTAGTATTTTTTTACACACTATGCTACATATTGTGCCAGTGTGTGTGAGATTTGTGTTTAATTGCTTTTTGGGTGAATTGAATGCCTTAAACTCATACCGTAATTAAAACCAGACGTTAATTGCCCGGCTTAATAATTCTGCAGTGTAGTTGGTTTTCTTCATAACTCCTGACTTGTGGTGTTCTCAAAAGCGTCGGCTAAATAATTAAATAATTACATGTAAAGACATGGAAAGATGTTCGAATTTTTCCTATTCATTGATTAATCGAAAAAAGAAAGAAAGAAGAAACAAAAAACGACCGATTAATCGATTATCAGAATAATCGTTAGTTGCAGCCCTAGTCCTGATTTAACCCCAGACAATGAAAACGTCCCCATGACACGATCCCATCACCCGCATGCTGCACTCTGGGTAAAAGGATACACATGGTTGCAGGTGAGTCTGTAGGTGTTCTCCATTATGCCCTCCTCGTCCACGTTCACCAGGATGGGCTGGCCGCACACAGCGCAGATGCTGTCGGAGAGGTGTTTGGTGGGCATCCCTGATTCACTGTAATACTGCACACACACAAACACAGCATGCCGGGATAGGACAGAGATACGATCGCATTGGTGGTTTATAATGTATAATGGGTTGTTGGTTCGAGTGCATGTGGAATGGAATATTCCGGCACTCACGCCAACGGTGGAAGCCATGAAGTCCGCACACATCTCGGCGAAGTCCCTGCCGAGGACACCGTAGTACAGACCATAGAACAGCAGGGACACGCCCACGTCCATCGAGTCGTCAGGTTTTATTCTGCAAACGGACAGGAGGGCGGAGGAATGTCAGTGTACCGGGCTGCCAACGCTAACAGTTCATTTGAGGGTGGAGTCTCAGCAGGAGCACACACACACACACACACACACACACTAGATAGACCCAACAGAGGCACACACAAAATACACACAAATCACACAAACAATAAAGAGAAACAAGGAGAAAAAATAAAGAGAAACACACACATGAGAAACACACACATGCACGCAAAACACACACACTAGATAAACTCAATATATGCACACACAAACAATAAACACACACAAATATAAAAAGACGCTGACAAAGAGAGAGAGAGAGAAAGAAAGAGAGAGACACACACACACACACAAATGCAACACACACTGGCTGCATGCAAAATACACACAAATCATACACACATGCAACACACACAGACACAGAGAGAGAGACACACACGCAATATACACACATGCAACATACACACAAACACAATAAACACCGAGAGAGAGAGATACACAGACACAGAGAGAGACACACAAACACACACGCAACACACACTAGATACACGCAACATGCACACAAATCTCACACACACAACCACAGAGAGACACACACAAACATACACACGCAACATACTAGATACATGCAACATGTGCACAAATCACACACACAATAAAGGCAAAAAGAGTGATGGTCACATATACACTACATATACGCACGCAATATACACACATCACACAATATAATACATACATGCAACACACACACACACACACACACACACACACACACACACAAACTCCACACTACATGCAAACACGCTATTACCCCTCCACACACAAAATATACATATATATACATATACAACACACAAAAACACATAGAAAGAGAGAGAGAGAGGGAGAGTAGACACACACACACACACACACAGATCAGGCCCTCATTGCTGTATCAGTGCTGACCCTGTGCTCCATCCCCAACCATAACATCAGGATATCAGGAAGTAAACAAAACGAACCTGTCTGTGTGTGTGTGTGTGTATAGTTTAACACCGGGTTAAGTCCCTCATCTGAACCTTGGTCCTCACAGATTTCTTCCTGTTTGGGTTTACAGGAAGAAATGGGTTTCTTGCTGCTGACCGTGCAGTTTGTTGGTTTTTCTGAAGTCATAAAGCGGTTTATATAACTTGAGTTTTACAAACAAATCCCAAACTCAGAGATCAGTCCACCCTCAGTTCAACACGTCCACCGATGACATCACCCATTTATTAATAGCAGCAGCTCCGAGTACGATTTCTTAACCGCATTACGAATCGGCTCCGGGACCCGGCGTTGATGTCACGGCCGGCTCAGCGCCACCGAAATAGCCGCGGATGAGCGGTGTGGAAATATGCGGGGCTCTGAGTCAAGAGCTTCCAAACCTGTGACCTTCAGAGCAAAAAGTCCGGGATGCGTCTACAGGGCGTCTCCACACCCACGTTACAGCAAGAGACATCAGACTTTAAATAAATTAGAATATTACTATTTTACAATATCATTTTAAGGGGGCGGCACGGTGTCTTAGTGGTTTGGCATGTTCTCCTCTCAGAGCTGGGGATTCCTGGTTCCTGGTTCGAATCTCAATCTGGGTGGAGTTTCCATGTTCACCCCGTCTGGGTTTCCTCCGGGCTCTCCGCTTTCCTCCCACAGTCCAAAAACATGGATCAAGGTTAATTAAATGTTCCAAATTGCCCCATATAGTGTGTGTTTGTGTGAGTGAGTGTGTGCCCAGTGATAGACTGCCCCCCTGTCCTGGGTGTATCTGCCCAGTGCCCAAAACATTCTCTCCTGGATGGGCATGGGGAACCCCTCGTCCCTGTGACCCTAATAAAGCGGAAGCAGAGGATAAAGCGGAAGATAATGGATGGATGGACTTTTAATAAGGACGGCATGGTGGCTTAGTGGTTTAGCATGTTTTCCTCTCAGCATTATGGATTCCTAGTTCGAATCCCAATCTGGGTGGAGTTTCCATGTTCTCCCCGTGGGTTTCCTCCGGGTTCCTCCCACAGTCCAAAAACATGGATCAAGGTCATTTGAATTCTCTAAATTGCCCCATATATAGTGTGTCTGTGTGAGTGAGTGTGTGTCCAGTGATAGACTGCCCCCTGTCCTGGGTGTATCTGCCCAGTGTTCGAGATGTTCTCCCCTGGATGGGCATGGGGAACTCCCCCCCCCCCCCCATCAGTCAGTGCTGCTGGACAGGGTTCTAACCTTGACCCACCGTCTTTTAATTTGTCTTAATCAGGGTTCTTTACAGTAACTGGAATAAAGGCTGAACTAGAACCAAGTTCTCTCCGTGCTATTTGCTGGAGCGGGTTTAATAAAAGAGCGATTCCTGTGAACCTGGCAACCCAAAGCCGAGTCTTTTCTCTGCTGCTCTGCCACGTAAAAAAAAAAAACACATGATCAAAAAAAAAAGATAGATCACATGACCCGTCTACTGTAAATGTGTTCACCAGGTAAGACACACAGACACACATACACGATCATTTACATGATGTAGACAAATGTTCTAATGTCCATCATTGGTGCTCTCAGCACTGGCCAGCGGTCCGCATGGGAACCCCGACTCCTCTACAACAAGCTGTGCTGCACTGTGCATCTGACGCCTGCCATCACAACCAGCATTCACTTTTTCAGCCGTCCGATCTGGTTTCCAAGTTCTTGATTCCTGACAGATCTCGGTTTTTAGTGTGAACTCACCACCTGGTGTCAGTAGAACCCCCTCCCCCGGCTCCTCCCACCCCCTCACGATTTTCAGCCCAGTCAATCCCTCTTCTACAGAACTCACCCAAATATCAGGTTAATGCCGAAGAGCGTGATCATGACCACGGCATATCCCACAATCCCCGTGGTGTAGCTGAGCTTGTACAGCAGGAGGAACCACTTGTAGACCAACCTGAAGAACAAGACAGAACCAACCGCTGGGTTACGAGGAGAACACACCATCGGACTGAAGCAGGGCTGCAACTAACGATTATTTTGATCATCGATTGATCGGCCGATTATTTTTTCGATTAAGCGGATAAATAAAAAAAATTTCCTACGTCTTTACATTTAATTATTTAGCAGATGCTTTTATCCAAAGTGACTTACAAATGAAAACATCACAAGTCAGGAGTTATAAAGAAAACCAACTACACTGCAGAATTATTAAGCCGGTCAATAAACGTCTGGCTTTAATTACAGTATGACTTTAAGGCATCCAATTAACCCAAAGAGCAATTAAACACAAATCTCACACACACACTGACACAATATGTAGCATAGTGTGTAAAAAATACTAAATGACACAAATTTGTTTAGCTGTAACATGTTACCTCATCCCTGTCACTCCCATAGGGGGCAGTTTCTTCACTCATACTGTCAGAAAATTAAAACGTGAAGCTTGATCATTAATTTGCAGCATTGTGTACGAGTTGTATGTATTTCTAAAGCACATTTAAACACGGCTTAAGATAATTAAACCAAAATCTAAAGTACCACACGCTCTCCATCACTGTCTCCATCCAGAGGTTCTCATAGTGTGAGTGCACCGTTACGCTGATTCACTTCAGAACTAAAGAACCTCGGGATGTTGTAGTGATTCACTCTGCTGTTCAGCTCCATCACTCATCACATCACTCCAGCATGTTCAGTTTCAGGTGGTGGATCACCGTGGTGCTGCGTGCAGGTCGAATCGTTTTCGCCGAGCTTGCATGTTCCACATTCTTTATTTGTGTGAAGCGTGAAGCGTCCCTCAGTTTTGATGATTTAATCGTAAGCTTGTTTTCTGCGTTGGCTGTGTTTCATTCGTAAGATTTATCAACTTGTTTTCGCAGATTCTGCCTTGTTCTGTTCAACACGCTATTTTTTTAATGATGTAAGCAATTACAACATCGCGGGTAATGCAGAAATCGTGCGACCCAACAATCCGATAACCAAATCCGTTATCTACTCTTTTCATAATCATTTTTTATCGATTTTATTGATTCATTGTTGCAGCCCTAGTTTCATTTGTACGATTTATTAACTTTGTTTCGCAGATTCCACCTCGTTCTGTTCAACCCGCTATTTTTTAATGATGAAGTAAGCGGTTATGACATTGCGGAAATAGTGCGACCCGACGAATCGTTATCGACAAATCCGTTATCGACACTTTAATAATCGATTTCTATCGATACGTTGTTGCAGTCCTAGACTGAAGGTTGCTCTCGAATCGCTTTATTCAGAAAACCGAAGGAACTGATGACCAGCTGTGGCGACCAAAAAGTCGCGGTGGTCGAGCGCTGAAAATGCCAACCCAACACTAGACCCGGTTTAATAATTGGAACCACGACGCGGTCGCGATTTCACTTCCTTTTCTTGCCATTTTTAAACGGAACTGCGAGGCCAACATTCCCATATTAAAGCGTTCGTGCGATTGAGGCGAATTTCGTAACGAGTGCAAGGTAACACCCCACGCTGACCAACTATTATCCTCATAATATAAGTACCTTCTGTAGAGATCTGTCCACTAGACCCCCGAACGTGTGCTGTGCTATCAGGCACCAAGACGTTGTCAGCCAACACCTTGACATTAATAAGTTCTACATCTTATTTAAGGTCATTCTCTAGACGTGAACTGTGGAAATGTCAACGCCGCTCTAAATATTAAGGTGTCCATACCTCGGGGTGCTGCGTTCAAGGGGTTTGCGGGTGGCACGGAAGCTGATGAAGGCCGTCACCGCGGAGAAGACGGCCCATGTGACCAAGAACCTCCACCAGTGCAACTTCGTTGTGAAATACAGTGGGACCACCCACATCTGGAAGAGGGTCACCAGCTGGAAAATGAAAGAAACAGCAGCGGGGTAGAATTATTGATCGACCCGATCGATCAGTGGATCAATAGACTGAAGTGATACCACTGAATTACATCTGTAATTAATTCCCATTAAATACCAACTCGTTTCTTCCAATAAGGTTCATTCTCGCAGCTCCAATGTTCATACAGATGGACTTTGTAGTTCTATAATGATGGTCTGTTATGACCCAGAGAGTAAAGCTCTCTAACAATCAAATACTGCCATCTAGTAGCCAAATTACATAATGTACTTTATAAAAACATCAGGGAAAAATTATATATTGTATAATCACGCAAACAAAGTAAATAAAGCAACGGATGGACTTTGTAGTTCTATAATGACGGTCTGTGGTCCATCCGTTGCTTAATTTACTTTGTTCTAACTTTACTTTGTCATAATTAATAGGTCTCTGATTTCTCTAACAATCAAATACTGCCATCTATTGGCCAAAGTACAGAACATACTCTCTCTCGTACCTCAGTCCTTCATGATTCGGTAAAGCAGCGGTTCTTACATTATAGGATTTGGCGTGCCTCTGCTTCCACTGCACCAGGACGAGCTGAGCGATGACGAGGGTGACGATGAGGATGAGCACCATCTCAGCATGCATGGCTTCATGGCCTTTGTGCTTGGCGTGCATTCTGGCGTGTTCCACTCTATAACATCGGAGAACTTAAAGAACGTCCTTTGATTACAGCATCAAATCAAATATGTCTATACATACCTCCACCTGTCCTCCGGTGAAAGGTGGGAGAGGTCAACCTGTAAGGAACGGTACATTTCGGTCAATCACCGTGCAAATAAAACTTGTTTTTAGTCTGTTCCCAATAGGCGGCGCTACTGTTGATTTCCCAGCCTGTCCTGAGTAACTACCTCCATTACCCCAACCACCCTCATGTCCTATATCAGTGCATCCATCCATTCATTCATTATCTTCCGCTTGTCCGGGGTTCGGGTGGCGGGGGCAGCAACTGAAGTAGGGAGACCCAGACCTCCCTCGCCCCAGCCACCTCCACCAGCTCGACCAGGGGAACCCCGAGGCGTTCCCAGACCAGCTAAGAGATCTAACCCCTCCAGCGAGTGCTGGGTCTTTCCCGGGGTCTCCTCGCAGCTGGACTCACCTGAAACACCTCCCTAGGGAGGTGCCCAGGAGGCATCCTTACCAGATGCCCCAATCACATCAACTGGCTCCTTTCGATGTGGAGCAGTAGCGGTTCTACTCCGAGTCTCTCCCGGATGACCGAGCTTCTCACCCCATCTCTACGGGAGAGCCCAGACACCCTGCGGAGAGAACCCGTTTCGGCCGCTTGTATTCGCAATCTCGTTCTTTTGGTCATTACCCAAATCTCATGACCATCGGTGAGGGTCGTATGGCTTTGCTCCTTTTTCACCACCACAGACCGGTATGGGGTCCGCATCACTGCTGACCCCGCCCCCATCTGCCTGTCAATCTCACGCTCCATCTTACCATCACTGGTGAACAAGACCCCCAGATCCTTCAACTCCTCCACTTAAGGCAAGATCTGATCCCTGACCCAAAGAGGAGACTCTACCCTTTTCCGACTGAGAACCATGATGCTGATTTTCATCCCAGGACTGATGCCCTCCATCAGTGCATCCATAATCCTCATCGTCGGCAGGTGGCACCACATTCAGCGTTCTTCAGCTCATTTAAACCTCATCCTTCCTCTGCACCACCTCAACCACCTAAGCGTAATACACACTACAATGCATCCATCTATATCTGACTTTCTCTCTGACCCAAAAGAGGGAGAAGGGGGCTGGACAGGCGGAGATGGAGGAGATCAGGGATGAGATTATTAGAGGGGCGATACAGGGGGGTGATTTGGTACAGAAGAGGGCGTGGTTTATATTCGCTGAAGGATGATGAGGAAGGGGACACCAGAATGGAACTTGAGAACGGCGACCGAAGTACCCTGAGACCGCACACCCCCGAGACTGGACACCGTGCGCCCGAGACAGCACATGTCCTCCGAGGCAGGCCTCCAAAATTATAGAGAACGGCAACCGATGTCGCCTAAAACCAGACACTGCGCACCCCGAGACTTGACACCGCACACCCCCAGAGACCAGACACCAGCATACCCCAAGACCAAGCCACCGCACGCCCCCCCCCCCCATCCGAGACTGCACACGGCACGCCCCCCAGAGACTGGACACGGCACGCCCCCAGAGACTCGAACCGGGAATCCCTCGCGCTGAGAGGAGAACATGCTAAACCACTAAGCCATAGTGCCGCCTCAGCAGCTCAGGACGAGTTTAGAACAGTTCTCCTCACCCAAGAATCCCAACCCTTCACCCATTAGTTTTAGATTAGATGTATATAGCGCCACCATGAGGTGAGCCGACGTCGCATGTTAATGTATCTAAATCCAGAGGTATTTAAATAAACGTTGTTTATTGTGTCGTCTGTATCGCGGTCTTTGAACCATTTGTAACCATTTATTTACGTCAGCTTCAAAAAATTTGATAACAATATAATTAATTCCTTATTATTTTGTATTTATTTATTGGCGTTAACGTGTCACGTATCATAACTAGTTTAATACCCGCACTGTTAGAGCAATTCAAACATTTAAAATGGTCTTATTTACGAAAAACAAACCATTATTCCTGTCAGTAAACCAAACAACTGTTCCCCAGACCCGATTCAGCAACGCTAATGTGCCGAGTTCCAATCGCCCGCCTGCGCGCTGTGAGTGTGCACTAATACAGTGAGCAAACGAGTAACCTTGCACCCTATCTAGGGCACTTGCTTCTGATTTGGGACGGAACCACCGGTTAGCGCGGTTAGCTGTGGAAAGCGGGATTAATATCGCCCTCCGCTGATGCGACGGCGTGGAAACGTCACGCCAAAGTCACGCAGCCGTGATTACCTGCGGGGCGTCGTCATGGTGCGCGTGTCCGTGTCCGTGGTCGTGTTCCACCCCGTCCACCTCCACCTCAAACACCCCCGCCATGTTCAGGTCAGGAGCTGCTGACGCGGAACAGCCACTTCCGCTTAGGAGAGCCAGCGTCCAATCAAAATTCAACACCCGGATTCTGCTTCCGGCGGAATACTTTCAAGGGATTCAATTTAGATTAACCGACAGTATTCGTGGTTTAGCATGTTCTCATCTCAGTGATTCCAATCCCAATCTGAGTGGAGTTTCCATGTTCTCCCCGTGTGGGTTTCCTCCGGGTTCTCCGGTTTCCGCCCACAGTCCAAAAACATGGATTCAAGGTGAATGGGCGGCTATAAATTGCTCCTATACAGTTTAGCTGAATATGATTATTTAACATATGATCCCTCAGGGGCGGCACAGTCACTTAGTGGTTTAGCATTTTCTCCTCTCAGAGCTGGGTATTCCCGGTTCGAATCCCCATTTGGGTGGAGTTTCCATGTCCTTTCCGTGTCAGCGTGAGTTTCCTCCGGGTTCTCCGGTTTCCTCCCACAGTCCAAAAACATGGATTCAAGCCAACTGAGTTCTGCAAATTGCCCCATATAGAGTGTGTCTGTGTGAGTGAGTGTGTGCCCAGTGATAGATTGCCCCCCTCTCCTGGGGGTATCTGCCCAGCGCCCGAGACATTCTCCCCTGGATGGGCATGGGGAACCCCCCCCCCCCTGCGCGACCCTAATAGAGGACAAATTGGAAAATTGGGATTCAAACCGGAAATCCATAGTGCTGAGAGGAGAACATGCTAAACCTCTAAGCCACTCACAAATTCATTCATTCTCACTCTCAAACAGACTATATGGGGCAATAATTTAGAGCAGCCAATTTACCTTGAATCCATGTTTTTTGACTGTTGGAGGAAACCGGAGAACCCAGAGTAAACCCACGTGGACACGGGGAGAACATACAAACTCCACCCAGATTGGAATTCGAACCGGGAATCCCTAGAGCTGAGAAACGGCTGTGCTAATCTCTACTATAATAATGTAATTTATATAAATCAGAGTTTGCAAGTCATGTGATCAGCTTTAAAGTCTGAGCCCGACTTTAATCCCGACATTAAACCCGACATGAGGTCTTAATCTACATTAAATGAGCGAATTCAAGGTAACTTTTTTAGTGCGACTACGCCATCTAATGAGTATAATATATATTGCAAATTTAAATTCTAGCAGACGCAAATAAAACCTCACCCTCTTCAGCTTAATCCCCTAGTAAGGGTTCCGGTGGGGTGAGTGGTGGGGGTAGAACACTCACATCCTTACAGAAACACACTATATAGGGGAAATTAAGATAGGGCTAATTTAGAACAGCCAATTCACCTTAAATTGTTATATTTAAATGTTTTTGGACTGTGGGAGGAAACTGGAAGGGGATTCCGGGAATTCATAGTGCTGAGAGGAGAACATGCTAAACACTAAGCCACCGTGCCGCCCTATTATTATTATTATTATTATTATTATTATTATTATTATTATTATTATTATCATTATTATTATTATTATTATTCATTCATTATCTTCCGCTTATCCTCTATTAGGGTCGCGGAGGGGGGGGGTTCCCCATGCCCATCCAGAGGAGAACGTCTCGGGTGCTGGGCAGACACACCCAGGACAGGGGGGCAATCTATCACTGGGCACACACTCACTCACACAAACACACTCTATATGGGGCAATCTGGAGAACTCAATTGGCTTCATGCATGTTTTTGGACTGTGGGAGGAAACCGGAGAACCCAGAGGAAACCCACGCGGACACGGGGAGAACATGGAAACTCCACTCAGATGGGGATTCGAACCGGGAATCCCTAGTGCTGAGAGCAGAACATGCTAAACCACTAAGCCCATTATTATTATTTTCATTTTTTTATTTCATTATCTCCCGCTTTATCCTCTATTAGGGTCGCGGTGGGGTTCCCCATGCCCATCCAGGGGAGAACGTCTCGGGCGCTGGGCAGATAGACCCAGGACAGTGCGCCAATCCATCGCTGCCATTATTATTATTATTATTTATTATTATTATTTATTATAGAAAACCCTGATCCCTGGTTCGGACCTGCGGCCCGAAACGCGCGCGCTTTGCCGAACCTCGCCGGGATTCGCACAGCGCGCGTGCTGGGTGGTGGTCCGTGCGCACGCGCCATGGCATAGCGGCTGCAGTGCGCTCACCCCCCCCCCCACACACACACATACGCACGCACGCACACACACACACCCACACATACACACACATATATAAATATGCACCTGCGCGAGCGCGCACGCGTCGGGAGGCAGAGCAGTGATGGGCATTCCGGCTCTTTTCAGAGAGCCGGTTCTTTTGACTCGGCTCCCTGACTCGGTTCTTTTGAAGTGGCTCCCTTGACTATTTTTGTAGCTTAAAGCAGTTTATTATCAAATTATGTGTAAAATTAATTACTACTTAAAAAAAACACATTATACATGTTTATTTTTAATAATATCAAAAAAAATATATATATAATGAATACAAATACAGGGGCGGCACGGTGGCTTAGTGGTTAGCACGTTCGCTTCTCCCCGTGTCTTCGTGGGTTTCCTCCGGGTTCTCCGGTTTCCTCCCACAGTCCAAAAACATGAAACAAGTTAATTGAATTCTCAAAATTGCCCCATATAGAGTGTGTCTGTGTGAGTGAGTGTGTGCCCAGCGATGGATTGGCGCCCTGTCCTGGGTTTATCTGCCAAGCGCCCGAGACGTTCTCCCCTGGATGGGCATGGGGAACCCCACCGCGACCCTAATAGAGGATAAAGCGGAAGATAATGAATGAATGAATGAATACAAATACAAGGGGGGGTGGCACGGTTGCTTAGTGGTTTAGCACGTTCGCCTCTCAGCACTAGGGATTCCCGGTTCGAATCCCCATCTGGGTGGAGTTTCCATGTTCTCCCCGTGTCTGCGTGGGTTTCCTCAGGTTTCCTCCGGGTTCTCTGGTTTCCTCTCACAGTCCAAAAACATGGATGAAGTCAATTGAATTCTCTAAATTGCCCCATATAGAGTGTGTCTGTGTGAGTGAGTGTGTGCCCAGCGATAGATTGGTGCCCTGTCCTGGGTCTATCTGCCCAGCGCCCGAGAAGTTCTCCCCTGGATGGGCATGGGCATGGGAAACACCCCCCCCCCCCCCAGTGTGTTCACTGTGTGTGTGTGTGTGACCCCTCCTCTCCTGTTCAAGTGCAGATACATAGACTCCGCCCACATCGGCTTCCCAAGAAAACGGTGCCCCTTTGAATTAAGAACCGGCTCTCCTTGTTCACTTCAAAAGAACCGACTCTAAGAGCCGGATCGCTCGCGACCGACTCATCACTAAGGGCAGAGGCAGCAGCCGCTGCGCAGAGAGAGAGAGAGAGAGAGAGAGAGAGAGAGAGAGAGAGAGAGAGAGAGAGAGAGAGAGTGAGAGCGTGAGTGAGAGTGAGAGAGTGAGTGAGTGAGAGAGCCCGGGTCCGGCAGCTGGGATAGGACCGCGCGTCGGCGGCTGGAACGTCGCTTCGGAGTAGGGCGACTGCGTTAACGGCGGTGAGCGGGTGAGTGTCTGCGCGTCTGCGCGTCTGCGCGTCTGCACGTCTGCGCGTCGATCCGAACCAAAACCCGAGTGCGTCTGCTTCTGCGTCTGCGCGGCGGGCGACATGTCATGACCCTGCATGCAGAAAACCTGATGTTATCATCAATCAGACGTATCTGTGAGGGGCAATGGGGGGGTATCAAAATAAGAGGGATGGTCCTCCCACCTGTTCGACCGCATCGTAAAATCAGTGACGTCATGCCAATCAGCATCGCGCCATTATCATCCGCTTTATCCTCTCCTTGGCCCGCGAGGGTGGTTGGGTGCCCATCCATGGGAGAACGTTTCGGGCGCTGGGCAGAAGCACCCAGGACAGGGGGGCAATCTATTACTGGACAGACACTCACTCACACAAATACACGCTATATTGGGCAATTTGGAGCATTTAATATACCTTGAACCCATGTTTTTGGACTGTGGGAGGACACAGAGAACCCGGAGGAAACCCACGTGGACAAGCGGAGAACATGGAAACTCCACCCAGATTGGGATTCGAACCGGGAATCCCTAGTGCTGAGAGGAGAACATGCCAAACCACACTAAGCCACCGAGCCACCTCCAGCAAGTATCAATCCATCCATCCATTATCTTTCACTTTATCCTCTACTAGGGTCATAGTGTGGATGGGGTTCCACATGTCTATCCAGGGAAGAACATTTTGGGCGCTGGGCAGATACACCATGGACAGGGGGGCAATCTAACACTGAGCATAGACTCACTCACACAGACACACTCTATATGGGGCAATTTGGAGCATTCTGTTGACCTTGAATCCATGTTTTGGACTGTGGGAGGAAACCGGAGAACCCGGACGAAACCCACGCGGACACGGGGAGAACATGCAAACTCCACCCAGATTGGGATTCGAACCGGGAATCCCCAGCGCTGAGAGGAGAACATGCCAATCACTAAGCCATGTTAATCAGAGAAACAGAATAGCATCATTCCCCAGGAGGTCCACTTGGTGGAGGGGGAACCCCGTGGGTTCTTCTCTTTTATATAAAAAGAGTTCAGAAATAATTCCAGGACGGCTCAGTGATGCTGCCTCCTGTTGGTGGAAATAATTTATTCCCCACGGTGGCTGAGTGGTTAGCATGTTCTCCTGTCCACATTTTGCTCCGGATTCTCCGGTTTCCTCCCACAGTTCAAAAACATGGATCAAGGTCAACTGAATTCTTCAAATTGCCCCATATAGAGTGTGTGTGTGTGAGTGAGTGTGTGTCCAGTGATAGATTGCCCCCCTGTCCTGGGTGTATCTGCCCAGCGCCCGAAACGTTCTCCCCTGGATTGGCATTGGGAACCCCCCCTGCGATGGCCGAGCGGATCCGTAACGCGATATGCAGTACTTCTAGGAGGGGGCGCCAAAAAACAAAACTTAAAACCATTTTTTAAAAATCGATTCTTGGGCATTTTGAATCGATTCCGAATCACCTGGAATACGAATCGCGATTTATTAAAGAATCGATTTTTTTTCAGCACCCCTATTCACATAACGAGCGAACGGCGGTTTAATGGTGCGTTGTCCTCCACGATGCTCTCTCTCGCCCTCACGCTGCTGTGTGAGTGGGCAACCGCGCATAAGGAAAGGAGCTGGTTGCCATGGTAATGGCCTCTAATGTCAGGCGCTGATGTAATGCAGTCTACATGTACATCCACACATACATACATCCACGTCACGCTGTATGCTTCGGGTTTTTACAAATATCCCAACATGCACCTCAGACTCATAATAAAATCGGATTGCCATATATGGTAATCTGATTTTAATTATTGCATCATTGTTGTTTCCCTTTCTTCTCCTAAAATTTTCAAGCTGTAGACACGATTTTGGGAGAACACGTCCGGCTCATGGGTGAGATTATTCATTCATTCATTATCTTCCGCTTTATCCTATATTAGGTTTGCGGGGGGGTTCCCCATGCCCATCCAGGGGAGAACGTTTCGGACGCTGGGCAGATACACCCAGGACAGGGCGCCAATCTATCGCTGGGCACACACTCACTCACACCGACACGCACGCATACACACTCTATATGGGGCAATTTGGAGAACTCAATTGACTTGTTCCATGATTTTGGACTGTGGGAGGAAACCGGAGAACCCGGAGGAAACCCACGCAGACACGGGGAGGACATGGAAACTCCACCCAGATGGGGATTCGAACCGGGAATCCCTAGTGCTGAGAGGCGAACGTGCTAACCACTAAGCCACCTTGCCGCCTTGGGTGAGATTAGTGCTTGTAAACAGCTAAGGAATCGGTCAACGCGTTCCCGAGATATTCCCGTTTTTTCCGAGCCAAAATTCCCATTCACTTTGCATTATGGCCATTTTTGAACTCCTGTAACTCGGACAATTTTTGAGCTACGAACACAAAACTCGCCACGTCCCGAGTGATTTACAGAGACACCCATCACCTAAAACCACAGACTGATTGCACTCTCCGTTCTCTTTTTTTAACTCTTTAAATTCAGTATGGTATGGTAATCACACCATCGTTATCCCATTTTTATTATTACACCGTTTTTGTTTCCCTTTTTTCTCCCACAACTTTCGAACTAGGCGGCACGGTGGCTTAGTGGTTAGCACGTTCGCCTCTCAGCGCTAGGGATTCCCGGTTCGAATCCCCATCTGGGTGGAGTTTCCATGTTCTCCCCGTGTCTGCGTGGGTTTTCTCTGGGTTCTCCGGTTTCCTCCCACAGTTCAAAAACATGGATCAAGTTAATTGAAATCTTAAAATTGCCCCATATAGAGTGTGTCTGTGTGAGTGAGTGTGTGCCCAGCGATGGATTGGCGCCCTGTCCTGGGTCTATCTGCCCAGCGCCCGAGACGTTCTCCCCTGGATGGGCATGGGGAACCCCACCGCGATCCTAATAGAGGATAAGCGGGAAATAATGAATGAATGAATGAACTTTCGAACTATAGACACGATTTTGGCAGGACACGTCCGGCTCATGGGTGAGATGAGTGCTTGTAAACAGCTAAGGAATCGGTCAAAGCGTTCCGACATATTCCCGTTTTCCGAGCCAAAAATTCCCATTCACTTTTCATCACGGGCATATTTGGACTCCCGTAACTCGGACAATTTTTGAGCATGTGGAGAACACATAGTACCAGGACGCACCATGGGAAGGTACAAGAAGGCAGTGTGATGCTTTGGTCAGCGTTCTCCTGGGAAACCACATGTCCCTCATCCATGGGAATGTTGCTTCAACTCGTAATCATACATAACTATGTAATCATCATTGCAGAGCACTACAACTGGCGTTGACTCCGCCTCTAAATCCCCCAGATCTCAATCTGATCCAGCATCCAATCAGATTAATGGAGGTTCCACCTCACAACGTACAGGAGCTGAAGGATCTGCTGGAAACATCTTGTTGCCGGATACCACAGAGCACCTTCAGGGGTCTAGTGGAGTCCAGGCCTTTAACCCATCCATCCATTATCTTCCGCTTTATCCTCTATTAGGGTCACAGAGGGTTTCCTACGCCCATCCAGGGGAGAACCTTTTGTGTGCTGGGCAGATACACCCAGCACAAGGGGGGCGATCTATTACTGGGCACACACTCACTCACACACACACACACACACACTATATGGGGCAATTTGGAGAATTCAATTCACCTTGAATCTATGTTTTTGGACTGTGGGGGGAAACCGGAGATCCCGGAGGAAACCCACGCGGACACGGGGAGAAAACATGGAAACTCCACCCAGATTGGGATTCGAACCGGGAATCCCTAGTGCTGAGAGGAGAACATGCTAAACCACTAAGCCACCGTGCCGTCTGCCTTTAACCCCAATGAGTTTATTATCTTCTGTTTGATTTAAAGGAGCTATGTTAACGTTCTGCTGGGGATTCCCGGTTCGAATCCCCATCTGGGTGGAGTTTGCATGTCCTCCCCGTGTCCACGTGGGTTTCCTCCGGGTTCTCCGGTTTCCTCCCACAGTCCAAAAACGTGGATCAAGGTCAACTGAATACTCCAGATTGCCCTATATAGAGTGTGTCTGTGTGAGTGAGTATGAACAGTAATAGATTGCCCCCCTGTCATGGGTGTATCTGCCCAGCGCCCGAGACGTTCTCCCCTGGATGGGCATAGGGAACCCCCCTCCATGACCCTAATAGAGGATAAAGTGGAAGATAATGGATGGATGTTAACGTTCTGCAGGTGTGTGTGTGTGTGTGTGTGTGTGTGTGTGTGTGTGTGTGTGTGTAATACGAAACACACACTACAATGTTGTAGGCTGTAGTATTTGCTGGCTATGAGAACCGGTTGCTATGACAGCCTACGTGGCAGAAGGCTTTGCTGCTATGGCAACGAAATAAGGCTTGGACTGTAAAGGAACGTCTCAGTGACACCTGCGTGTGATGCATGATAATGGCTTTAGTGATAATAATAATAATAATAATAATAATGTTTACTGTAGGGCGGCACGGTGGCTTAGTGGTTTAGCATGTTCTCCTCTCAGCACTATGGATTCCCGGTTCGAATCCCAATCTGGGTGGAGTTTCCCCCCATGTTCTCCCAGTGTCCGCGTGGGTTTCCTCCGGGTTCTTCGGGTTTCCTCTCACAGTCCATACACATGGATCAAGGTCAATTGAATTCTCAAAATTGCCCCATAAAGAGTGTGTGCCCAGTGATAGATTGCCCCCCCTGCCCAGCGCCCGAAACGTTCTCCGCTGGATGGCTTAGTGGTTTAGCATGTTCTCCTCCTCATACCTGGGGATTCTCATTTCGAATTCCAATCTGGGTGGAGTTTCCATGTCCTCCCCGTGTCCACGTGGGTTTCCTCCGGGTTCTCCAGTTTCATCCCACAGTTTACAAACATGGATCAAGGTCAATTGAATGCTCCAAATTGCCCCATATAGAGTGTGTCTGTATGTGTGTGTCTTTGTGAGACATGGGAACCCCCCCCCCCCTCGACCCCAGTAGAGGATAAAGCGGGTGGAACTCCCTTACTGTATCATACGTAGCTTCATGGATCAAAACCCTGTGTGCCAAAAGTATGTAGAATTAACCGTTTATTCCCATTCAAACCATTAAAGGTGAAATTACTTATTACTGCCACAGCCCTCGTTCTTCTAAAAAGGTTTACACCCAGGACAGGGCGCCAATCTATCACTGGACACACACTCACACAGACACACTCTATATGGGGCAATTTGGAGAATTCAATTCCCCTTGAATCCATGTTTTTGGACTGTGGGAGGAAACCCATGCAAGATGTAAACCGAGAATCCCCAGCGCTAAGAGGAGAACATGCCAAACCACTAAGCCACCGTGCCGCCCTTCTTTTGCGACCAGTGTGAAGTGCTCAGAGGGGGTGTTATGGTCAATGATGTCACGGAAGCAGAAACGGCTCAGCCAATCAGATTTCATCAGCAGGCAATCGGCCAATCAGCAGTCACATGTAGGTTCCAACGTGGCCCTTAAGCAAGGCCCTTATCCCTCGTTATAAAACGGGACGTGCCGGTCTTTAAATCTGATTGGCTGAGCCGTTTCTCCAGCCGTGATGACATCACTGACGATAACACCCCTCTCTGAGCGTGTGAGATGTGGGAGGGCGTGGTAGCTCAATGTTCGGGTGTTGGGGCAATCAGAAGGTCGTGGGTTCAAATCCCAGGTCCACTGAAGTTACCAATGTTGATAACCCTCATTGCTGTAGGGGGCACTGTACCAGCCCTGTGCTCTTACCCCCAACCAAGAAAAACATTCTTTTTCCGAAGGCTCCCCCCTCTGGTGATACATGACGTCACACCTCTTTGAACCCTCTGTTTTGCAGGTGTGGGACGGCGGGACCACCATGCCGCTGGTGAAGAGGAGCATCGAACCCAGGCACCTGTGCCGGGGCGCTTTGCCTGAAGGTGTCACCAGTGAGCTGGAGTGTGTGACCAACAGTACTCTGGCAGCCATCATTAAGCAGCTAGGGGGACTCAGTGAGCACGATTTTACCTTCTGTTATTAACGTGATTACCATATATGGTAAATACCATATATGGTAATCATGCCAATGTTATCCATCCATTATCTTCCACTTTATCCTCTATTAGGGTCGCGGGGTGGATGAGGTTCCCCATGTCCATCCAGGGGAGAACATCTCGGGCGCTGGGCAGATACACCCAGGACAGGACGCCAATCTATCACTGGACACACACTCACTCACACACACACCCTATATGGGGCAATTTGGAAAAGTCAGTTGACCTTCATTCATGTTTTTCGAACTGTGGGAGGAAACCGGAGAACCCGGAGGAAACCCATGCAAACTCCACCCAGATTGGGATTCGAACCGGGAATCCCTAGAAGCTGGCTGCGATCCTAAGAGAGGATAAAGCGGAAGATTCTGGATGGATAATGATATTTATTGTAGGGTGGCACGGTGGCTTAGTGGTTTAGCATGTTCTCCTCTCAGCGCTGGGGATTTCAGGTCGAATCCCAATCTGGGTGGAGTTTCCATGTTTTCCCTGTGTCCGTGTGGGTTTCCTGGTTTCCTCCCCATGTCCAAAAACAGATTCAAGGTCAATTGAATGCTCCAAATTGCCCTATATATAGTGTGTCTGTGTGCCTAGTGATAGATTGCCCCCCTGTCCTGGGTGTATCTGCCCAGCGCCCGAAACGTTCTCCACTGCATGGGCATGGAACCCCCCCCCGCGACCCTAATAGAGGATGAAGCTGAAGATAATAGATGGCTGGATGGAGAATGTGGCGCCCCCTAATGGGAACAGCCAAAAGAGCACCAAGACCAATTTAATACAGTGACATCAACATCCACCCTGGTTACTCCGGTTGCTCTATATTACACATCGAAGTGCTCTGTGAATTTGCATGTTCTCCCAACAGCATGTCCCAAATGCATGGTTATTGAAACGTCTCTGGCGTCTGTTTGTACGTCTGCGCAGGCCGACATGCGGAGGACATCTTTGGCGAGCTGTTCAACGAGGCCAACAGCTTCTACATGCGTATGAGCAGCCTGCAGGAGAAAGTGGACCTGCTGGCTGTCAAGGTTACGCAACTCGACTCCACCGTGGAAGAGGGTAGGTTCTCTGCGGGTGCCGCGGGGCGCCATTATTCCGCGGTGAGCGTGAGCACGCCATGCGCGATCTGACATCATGTGACACGCATGTGAGAGGAGCGTAGAATTGTACACGCTGCACGCCGTTCTACACGTGACCGTCGCGGGATCCTGTACTACGATCGCGGGCAGATACACCCAGGACAGGGGGGCAATCTATCACTGGGCACACACTCACTCAAACAAACACACTCTATATGGGGGAATTTGGAGAACTCAATTGACCTTGAATCCATGTTTTTGGACTGTGGGAGGAAACCGGAGAACCCGGAGGTAACCCACGTGGACGCGGGGAGAACATGGACACTCCACACAGATGGGGATTCGAACCGGGAATCCCCAGCGCTGAGAGGAGAACATGCTAAACCAAATAGTCACCATGCCGCCCTATTATTATCCATACATTATCTTCCGCTTTATCCTCCATTAGGGTCGCGGGGGGGCTCCCCATGCCCATCCAGGGGAGAACATCTCGGACGCTGGGCAGATACACCCAGGACAGGGGGGCAATCTATCACTGGACACACACACACACACACACACACGCTATATGGGGCAATTTGGAGAATTCAATTCACCTTGAATCCATATTTTTGGACTGTGGGAGGAAACCCATGAGGACACAGGGAGAACATGGAAACTCCACCCAGATTGGGTTTCGAAACGGGAATCCCCAGCGCTGAGAGGAGAACATGCTAAACCACTAACGCACTGTGTCGCCCGGATGTTGATGTTGCTGTATTAAATTCGTCTTGGTGGGGGGGGGGTTCCCCACGCCTATCCAGGGGAGAACTTTTCTGGCGCTGGGCAGATACACCTAGGACAGGGGGGCAATCTATCGCTGGGCACACAACCAAACACACACACACTATATGGGGCAATTTGGAGAATTTAATTGACCTTGAATCCATGTTTTTGGTGTGTGTGTGTTCTGTGATAAAAGTGCTGATCATAACCTCCTTTTTTTCTCGAACCTGTGTTCTGATCCACACCACCATGCACCATGTGACCGACGTATTGGCCTGCTATAGACTTTAGGGGTCACTGTGGTGAAAGCTCGGTGTCCAGCCTCCACGTTCATGGGGTTGTTCCGTGTCGTTTGTGATTCCCAGTGTCGCTGCAGGACATCAACATGAGGAAGGCCTTCAAGAGTTCCACCATCCAGGACCAGCAGGTGGTCTCCAGAAACTCCATCCTGAACTCGGTGATGGAGATGTACCAGCTGTGTGACAAGCCGCCTCCTCTCAACATCCTCACGCCCTACAGGTGAGCGCAACGCTCCAGGACACACGGGTTCTCCTTAGAAAGGAACCTAAAACAACTAGAACCCAACACACACACACACACACACACACACACACACACACACACACTGTGCAGAAATACCGGAACCAACATTAACAATAATAACTCTGATGGGGGCAAAACTACATTTCCTAAATATTAAAATAACACACTGTGTTGCCTGTGATGTAGCCATTGGCATGTTCTCCTCTCTGCTAAAAGGATTCCCGGTTCGAATCCCAATCTGAGTTTCCATGTTTTCCCAGTGTCCGTGTGGGTTTCCTCCGGGTTCTCCGGTTTTCTCCTACATTTCAAAAAACATGGATTCAAGGTCAATTGAATGCTCCAAATTGCCCCATATAGAGTGTGTCTGTGTGAGTGAGTGTGTGCCCAGCCATAGATTGCCCCCCTGTCCAGCGCCCGAAACGTTCTCCCCTGGATGGACATGGGGAACCCCTCGCGACCCTTGTCGAGGATAAAGTGGAAGATAACGGATGGATGGATTTAAGGTGAATTGGCTGCTCTAAATTGCCCCTATATAATGTATCTGTGTGAGTGAGCATGCTAAGTATTAGATTGCCCCCCTGTCCTGG
>JAFMOD010001030.1:79309-93089 GCA_019802435.1 Corydoras maculifer | reverse complement strand
GGGGGGGTTCCCCATGCCAATCCAGGGGAGAACGCTTCGGGCGCTGGGCAGATACACCCAGGACAGGGGGCAATCTATCACTGGACACGCACTCACGCACACACACACACACACACACACACACTCTATATGGGGCAATTTAGAGCAGGCAATTTACCTTGAATGTTTTTGGACTGTGGGAGGAAACCGGAGAACCCAGAGGAAACCCACCCAGTGATGGGGAGAACATGGGAACTCCACCCAGATTGGGATTCGAAGAGAACATGCTAAAGCACTAAGCCACCATGCCGCCAAAAATAAAAAAAATGTTATTATTATTATTATTATTATTATTATTATTATTATCATTATTAGGCGGCACGGTGGCTTAGTGGTTAGCATGTTCGCCTCTCAGCACTAGGGATTCCTGGTTCGAATCCCCATCTGGGTGGAGTTTCCATGTTCTCCCCGTGTCTGCGTGGGTTTCCTCCGGGTTCTCCGGTTTCCTCCCACAGTCCAAAAACATGGATCAAGTTAATTGAATTCTCAAAATTGCCCCAGATAGATTGTGTCTGTGTGAGTGAGTGTGTGCCCAGCGATGGATTGGCGTCCTGTCCTGGGTGTATCTGCCCAGCGCCCGAGACGTTCTCCCCTAGATTGGCATGGGGAACCCCACCGCAACCCTAATAGAGGATAAAGCGGAAGATAATGAATGAATGAATTATTATTATTATCATTATTATTAAAATAGTAGGTGGTTATGGGGCTTAGTGGTTTAGCATATTCTCCTCTCAGCGCTAAGGATTCCCGGTTCAAATCCCAATCTGGGTGAAGTTTCCATGTTCCTTCCACAGTCCAAAAACATGGATTTAAGGTCAAGTGAATGCTCAAAATTGCCCCCTATAGAATGTTTGTCTGTGGGAGTGAGTGTGTGTTCAGTGATAGATTGCCCCCCTATCCTGCCCAGCGCCCGAAACGTTCTCCCCTGGATGGGCATGAGGAACCCCCCCCCCCCCCCCGGATAAAGAAGATAATGGATGGTGGTTACGTTTTCTAATCCTAAAGTGTTAGTTGCACCGCACAGACACTAGGTGCCAGCACAGACTACACCGTCAGCACTGCGGCTGAAAAACACGTCATCAATCTGGTTGTGTCCCAAATGCTCTTTTAGTCCACTAGATGTATCAGAATGGTGCTACGCCAGCACGAGAACCGTCTTTTAATTGTGAGCTGATAAATAAATCGAATTAAAACTTTAAATGAACGTTTTTAGATCGAAAAATAATAAAAGAACAGCAGGAAGAACTTTATTACAAGATTTTGTGACATGGTACAGAAACGTGCCCATCCAGTGGAGAACGTTTCGGGTGCTGGGCAGATAGACCCAGGACAGGACACAAATCTATCACTGGACACACACTCACTCACACAGACACACTCTATATGGGGCAATTTGGAGAACTCAATTGACCTTAATCCATGTTTTTGGACTGTAGGAGGAAACCGGAGAACCCAGAGGAAACTCACGCGGACACGGGGGAGAACATGCAAACTCCACCTAGATTGGGATTCGAACCAGGAATCTCTAGCACTGAGAGGAGAACATGCTAAACCACTAAGCCACCGTGCCGCCCCTGAGGGATCATATATTAAATAATGTTATTCAGCCAAACTATATGGGGCAATTTAGAGCAACCGATTCAACTTGGTCCATGTGTTTGGACTGTGGGAGCAAACCAGAGAACCTGGAGGAAACCCATGGGGACACGGTGAGAACATGGAAACTCCACCCAGATGGGGATTCGAACCCCTGTACTGAGAGAAGAACATGCCAACCACTAAGCCACCATGCCACCCACACCTCCATCCATCCATTATCTTCCGCTTCATCCTCTATTAGGGTCGTGGGGGAAGGGGGGGTTCCCCATGCCCATCCAGGTGAGAACGTTTTGGGCGCTGGGCAGATACACCCAGGACGGGGGCAATCTATCGCTTGACACACACACACACACACACACACACTCTATATGGGGCAATTTGAAGAATTCAATTGAGCTTCATCCATGTTTTTTGGACTGTGGGAGGAAACCAGAGAACCCAGAGGAAACCCACGCGGACACGGGGAAGAACATGCAAACTCCACCCAGATTGGGATTCGAACTGGGAATCCCTAGAACTGAGAGGAGAACATGCTAAACCACTAAGCCACCGTGCCGCCCATACATAAAACATTAATTGAATTTGTTCGTTACTTTCCGCTCAATTCTTTTCTTGTTGTTGACGAGGTTATGTACTCGGACCTCCATGAGCTTCACCCTGCTCCTGACCGCTGGAGAACCCACATGATCTGCAGTTCGGGGATTGTTCTGACCGAGTCGTCCAGGACACCAGGACACAGGGACACAGGGACATGGTCCTCGTCTCATTCTTTGCAGGAAGGGTTTGCTGTTCGAAGGCCGTTGAGAAGACGGAGGAGAACACAGCGGCGTGGTGCGTTTAAGGTTCCATGAGGTTTGAAGCTTGAGAAGGTTGAGTTGGAAAGCCCACGTTCTTTAAGCTGGAGGTCTGACGTTCGGGTGGATGAAGTTCACATCTGAATCCGAGCTTTATGAAGCCTGCAGGTGGAGCGAGGTCGAACGGAGCTGCGGTTCTAACGGCAAAAGCGACCACTCCATATATTGCGACCGCTCCAAATTGCCCCATATAGAGTGTGTGTGAGTGTGTGCTTAGGAATAGATTGCCCCCCCTGTCCTGGGTGTATCTGCCCAACGCCCGAAACGTTTTCCCCTAGATGGGCATGTGGAACCCCCCCCCCCCCCCCGCGACCCTAATAGAGGATAAATCAGAAGTAGGCTTCATGGTGGCTTAGTGGTTTAGCATGTTCTCCCCTCAGTGCTGGGGATTCCCGGTTCGAATCCCAATCTGGGTGGAGTTCTCCATGTCTGTCTGGGTTTTCTCCAAGTTCTCTGGTTTCCTCCCCCAGTGCAAAATCATGGGTTCAAGGTAAATTGAATGCTCTAAATTGCCCCATATAGAGTGTGATTGTGATTGTGTGTGTGAGTGTATCTGCTCACATTGCTCTGTGTGTCACTTCAGGCTTCATTCGGTGTGGGGGCAACTTCGGGGCGTCGCCTTCTTCCGATCCACATTGCACATGTGGATGTGTATGCAACTTCAGCGTACCTTCTTACATCTCTGTTGGTCCTCGCTGCGCAAGACCTTGAAACTTCCCCTTTCTGCAGGGAGGGGCTGCCTTTGTGGTTTTAAGCAACAGTGCGGTGTGTAGTCAAGTGAGAACTCGGGTTCTGCCCATGGCGTGTGTGTGGGAGAGATTCGAGTTTGAACATCATGTGGACACACATTCATCATTCATCACCATCAGCTGAGAGACCTGCAGACGTCGACCGCATAAGGTATGAAAACCTATGATATCTATATATATATCCATCCATCCATCATCTTCCTCTTTATCCTCTATTAGGGTCGCAGGGGGGGGGGGGTCCTCATGCCCATCCCCCCCAACGTTTCTGGCGCTGGGCAGATACACCCAGGACAGGGGGGCAATCTATCACTGGACACACACTTTCTGACAAACACACTCTATATGGGGCAATTTGGAGAATTCAATTGACCTTGATCCATGTTTTTGGACTGTGGGAGGAAACCAGAGAACCCGGAGGAAACCCACACGGACACGGGGAGAACATAGAAACTCCAACCAGATTGGGATTCGAAACAGGAATCCCTAGCGCTGAGAGGAGAACATGCCAATCACTAAGCCACCATGCCGCCCTCATTTTTTATCCATAAATTCATTACCTTCCACTTTATCCTCTTCTAGCGTCACGGGGGGGGGGATTTCCCCATGCCCATCCAGGGGAGAACGTTTCGAGCGCTGGGCAGATACATCCAGGAAAGGGGGGCAATCTATCACTGAACACACACACACACACACACACACAGCTCAAGCTCTCAGCTCAAGGGATTCCCGGTTCGAATCCCAATCTGGATGGAGTTTCCATGTTCTCCCTATGTCCTCATCGGTTTCCTCTGGCTTCTCCAGTTTCCTCCAACAGTTCTAAAAACATGGATTCAAGGTGAATTGAATTCTCCAAATTGCCCCAAGTAGATTGCATCTATGTGAGTGAGTGTGTGCCCAGCGATAGATTGGCGCCCTGTCCTGGGTGTATCTGCCCAGCGCCCGAGACGTTCTCCCCTGGATGGGCATGGGGAACCCCACCGCGACCCTAATAGAGGATAAGCGGGAGATAATGAATGGATGAATGAATGAGTCCAAAAAACATGGATTCAAGGTGAATTGAATTCTCCAAATTGCCCCAAGTAGATTGCATATATGTGAGTGAGTGTGTGGCCAGCGATAGATTGCCCCCCTGTCCTGGGTGTATCTGCCCTGCGCCCGAAACGTTCTCCCCTGGATGGGCATGGGAAACCCCCCCACACCCCACCCTGCGACCCTAATAGAGGATAAAGCAGAAGATAATGGATGGATGGATATATGTTTAGCACTTAATCAGTCAATCACGGTGTGTTCATCCTTAATCAGCTCGGTATCAGTAACAGAACTCCGTGAAGGTTCTCGCGGAACGCCGCCGAGCTCAGCTACCTGCGTGCCGCATTTTCCCGAGCGCGCTCTTTCATATCAGATGGGTTTGCTTATGTAACTCCATTGTACGATGCACCATGATTATACATCTCGCACCCCTCCGCCTCCGTCGCCGGGAGACATTGCTCACTCTTCCCTTACATGCACTCACACTGGGTGGTCCTGGTGGTCTCCACCCCCCTCTTTCCCTCCACACAACCCCCCCAACCCCCCCCCCCACCATCTCACATCCACCTATTAAGTATGATCCACCGCTCGTTAATGTCCTCCCTCAGTCGTGACAGCATGAGAATGTTTGTGATGCGTGTGAAGTTGCGGCATCATCATCGCAGCCTTGGGTTGGTACTCGTTAGGCGGCCTGCTCGTCAAATCCAATCATGGTTTAAGGCTTAATTAGTACAACGGATACTAATCATAATGATCCGAAATGAGATTTGTGAGTTATTATTATTATTGTAATTTATTAAAATGGCTATAGAGTATTTAGGGGGTCAGCGTGGACCCTTAGGCAGCAGGGTTGAGTGTTGGGACCCTTGAAGTTTCCCGGTTCCCATGGTCCTTCTCTGGCGGATTGCAGTTTTTCGGGTTTGCCGTTTATGTAATAGGTCTTTTTTTTATTTATTTCATTATTTTTTTCATTCCACATCACTCTCCCCGGCTCCTGCTCTTTTCCACTCGGAGAGGAAGCAGAGGCAGCCCACTTCCCATCGTCATGGTAACAGCATGCGAATGCTAGTGCGAAGGAGAGACGGCGAAAGGGAGGGCGAGCGACGCAGAACAAGTAGGAACTGCATTCGAAAACAACCTCAGTCTCCAGAGCCATCTGTGAGGTAGGTAACCCAGGAGGGACAGATGCGGGCCGGGTGGGGCGGCGGGAGGACGGCCCGGGGGGGTCGCCTGCCGTTTCGGACAGGCCAGCTGTTCCGTGAGGGTGAGTGCGATGCGAGTCACTGCCCTGGTGTCATGGATGTCATTGCGCAATGATTTTTCAGCAGGTACCTCCAGCAGATGACCCCCCCCCCATCCCCGGGTCTCGGAGGGGGTGACTGCTGGATCAGGGTTGTCAGCGTGTCACGGGACGGCTTGTAGCTGGAACGGGAGGGATCGCGGGGACGTGGCGCAGTCGGCGGCACGGTGGAAGTCGTCGCCTCATTTGCATAGAGATGATGTCGTGGGGCGATGAGGTAGCCACGGTCATCCTCAGAGGCAGGATTCGTTGGGATGATGGAGGTGAGGCGTGAGGGGTCGGACCTCTCTGCATTATTTATCAGGTTTTTGGAACGTTCTCACCCTTGGCTCGCTCGGATGTTCTGTTGTGGGGACGACGGAGGTTCTGCGTGCGGCGCCGACGCTCCCGGGTCAAACCGGTCCACGGCCCAGAGCAGGTGACCTCAGATGTTCTCCATCTCGTGATGTCAGATGTTTTACAGACGGGAGTCTGGGATCCCCTGAGGGATCATCCATCCATCGTGGGGGGAGTGGGTTCCCCATGCCCATCCAGCGGAGAACATTAGGGGCGCTGGGCAGATATACCCAGGACAGGGTGCTGATCTATTACTCTTTATGGGGCAATTTGGAGCACTCGATTGACCTTGAATACATGTTTTTGGACTGTGGGAGGAGGAAACCCACATGGACACAGGGAGAACATGCAAACTCCACCCAGATTGGGATTCGAACTGGGAATACCCAGCGCTGAGAGGAGAACATGCCAAACCACTAAGGTACCGTGCCGCCCCTGAAGGACTATATGTTAAATAATGTTATTCGGCCAAACTATACAGGGGCAATTTAGAGCAGCCGATTCACCTTGAATCCATGTCTTTGGACTGTGGGAGGAAACCGGAGAACCCAGAGGAAACCCACGCAGACACTGGGAGAACATGGAAACTCCACCCAGATGGGGATTCGAACCGAGTATCCCCAGCGCTGAGAGGATAACATGCCAAATCACTAAGCCACCATGCCGTCACTGAAGGACTGTATATTAAATAATGTTATTCAGTCAAACTATATGGGGGCAATTTAGATCAGCCAATTCACCTTGAATCCACTGGGAATTCCAGGTTGGAATCCCAATCTGGGTGGAGTTTCCATGTTCTCCCTGTGTCCACGTGTTTTTTTTGGGGGTTCTCCAGTTTCCTCTCACAGTCCAAAAATCATATGTTCAAGGTGAAGTGGCTACTCTTAATTGCTCATATATGAATTGCCCCTGGGCAGCACAGTGGCTTAGTGGTTTAGCATGTTCTCCTCTCAGTGCTAGGTCTTCCCGGTTCGAATCCCCATCTGGGTGGAGTTTCCATGTTCTCCCCCTGTCCGTGTGGGTTTCCTCCGGGTTCTCCGGTTTCTTCCCACATTCCAAAAACATGGATTCAAGGTGAATTAAATCCCCCAAATTGCCCCACATAGAGTGTGTTTGTGTGAGTGAGTGTGTGTCCAGTGATAGATTGCCCCCCTGTTCTGGGTGTATCTGCCCAGCACCCGATACGTTCTCCTCTGTATGGGCATGGAAACCCCCCCCCATCCCCCGCGACCCTAGTAGAGGATAAAGCGGAAGATAATGGATAAATTGCCCCTATATAATGTGTGTGAGTGTGTATTTGCACCCTGTCCTGGGTGTCTCCTCAGCACCCAAAACGTTCTCTGAACCCCGGAAGCAGATCGTAGTCTGCATGTTGGTCCGTAAGCAGGTCACATGACCCGTTCTAATAATAATGCTATTCGGTAGGGGCAATATGGATATTGTGGGGATGCTGCATGTTGAGTTCGGCTTGAGTTTGAGTTTCTCACAGTGTGTATGGACGAACAGGTAACAGTTGCCATGGCGACCGCCCACTCGCGTGACAAACAACGATACACATAGGCCGCTCTCTCTCTCTCGCTCGCTCTCTCTCTCTCTCTCTCTCTCTCTCACTCTCTCGTTCTATTGGAACAGCTGAAAAGTTGTTACCCCTCGTACGTCCTCTAACGGAACGATGTTTGCTGTCATCGCAGGTCGCCTCTCTTTCCGAATCCGCCACGTCACCATGACGACGGCAAACTGATGCTGAGTCCATAAAAACATCGATATCCCAATTCAACCCACTGACCCATCATGGAGCGCACCACCGTGGTTTGCCCGCCCCAGACCTGGACAGGCCCCAACGTCTCGACGTTCTCCTCCGAGTGGGACGATTCCCTCAATTCCTACCTTCTGGCCCCGGACGTCATCAAGCCCCCCCCCCAGTTCCAGGACCCCGAGGATCCCAGTGAGACCCAACCGGCCTGCTCCACGGTCCTCCGAAAACGAGATAAGGAAACCCGGGGGGGTAGCCGGCTGAAAGAGTCCAGGGCCCGACCCGTGAGCGCCGTGGAACCCCATCGATGTTCCTTGTCCCTTTCAGCAGCCATCCCGAGCCACCCGGTGGGTTCCCGGCGCCGGTGCGAGAGCTACGCGCTGTCGTACTCCAGCAGCAGCTCGGACGACGGGAGCGACGGCACCTCGGCCAAACGGGGGGAACGTCTGCCGGATGCCGTTCCCCAGAGCCGAGCTCGGAGCATCGTCCTACGGAAGGCCAAACGGAAGCCGTCTCCGCCGGCACGTACCGTTTCCCTCACCAGACTTACAACCCTGAAGCCTACGGAACGTAGGACCCAGAGCCTCTACATTCCCAGCGACGCTCCGGCTGCCGTGCTGCTTCCGGACCTCATCCCGATTGGAAAGGAAGAGCCCGGAGAACCCACACCGGTCACTGAGCCCCTCAGGAACCGGCCCCTAAAAAAGTCCAATGAGCCGAGAAAATTACACCCAGCTCTCCCTGCTGGGAATCCCGTGAATGAGGTGTCCCCACCGACTGCGGGCTGCGGCACCTCCCCGTCGTCCTGTCGCTCGTCCCTCTCCCAGGCCTCCGTCCCGTCCCCTACGAAGGCACCGGGATCGGCATCGCCATCCAGTGGCTACTCCAGCCAGTGCGACACCCCGACCCAGGCCTCGTCCATAACAGGCCCTGCCCCCCTGGGCGGCAGAGTGGGCGCCAAGCCCCCCGGCACCGTCGCCGACCACAAAGCCAGGAACCGTAGAGCCAGGCTGTCGCTGCAGTTCCCTGAGACGCAACCCACCGTCCCCAACGACCTCCCGAAGGCACCCCGCCGGAACTCGGACGCCTCGAAGCCCAAGCAGAAGCTGGGCAGCAGCGTGCTGGTCATGCCCGTGGTGACGCAGGAGGAGCTGAACAATGTGCGCCTGCGCGCCGTCAGCAGCTCCGAGCTGGACGCCGCCCCGGGGGGCGTCCCGGTGGCCATCGAGGAGGAGAACGAACGCGATCCAGGGTGCGCCGCGAGTCAGAGCAGTCCGAAAACCAAACCGCCCGTCGCGCCCAAGCCATCGCTGGCAAAGTGGCCGGCCGGTGTGGGTGTAGCTGCAGATTCCGGCGTCGCCCTGGCACCCTGCGCCAAGGACGCCATTTATTCCACCGTGAACAAAGTCAAGTCCAATGCCGTCTTCTCGTATGCGTCCAATTACATCGCCGACCAAGCGCTGCAGTCCCAACACCTCCGGAGGCCGACCGGCTACTCTGGGGACGCCGACGCACCGCGCTTAAAACCTGACATTGTGGCCTATCCCGGTGATAAACGGAAATCTAAGGGCCCTCCAGTTTCCAGGAGACCGCATACAGTCCACTTCCCCAACGATGGCGTGTCCGCCGCAGAACCTTTTCAGAAACACAGCCAGTCTGGGGGTTCTCAGCATGAGTACCATGTGACGGTCTACGGTCTCATTCCATCCTACACCGGTATAAGGCAGGAGACGATTGTCCCAGGTAAAGTTGCTCGTGCTGCGTTTAATGGCAATTAAATTATGTTAATAAATGAGATTTGGCAACCAAAATCTTTTTAATTTTATTTTGAATTTGTTAATAAAGTGGAAGGACAGATTCCAGACATCAGTGCTCTACAGCTGGTCGGTGAGGAAGATGAGGTCTTTCTTTCCAAGCCCTCACCTCACACCACAGAGGACCTGTTCACCATCATTCACAGGTAACAACATTCATTCATCCATTAGAGGGTCACGGGGGGGGGGGGTTCCCATGCCCATCCAGGGGAGAACGTTTCGGGGGCTGGGCAAATACACCCAGGACAGGACGCCAATCTATCACTGGACACACACTCAATCACAGACACACTCTATACGGGGCAATTTGGAGAATTCAATTGACCTTGAATCCATGTTTTTGGACTGTGGGAGGAAACCGGAGAACCCGGAGAAAACCCACGTGAACACAGGGAGAACATGCAAACCCCACCCAGATTGGGATTCGAACCAGGAATCTCTAGAGCTGAGAGGAGAACATGCTAAAGCACTAAGCCAACGTGCCACCCTTAGTTCTTTATACTTATTGTTATTAATACGCAAAATACATATTGGTTCAAAAGCATGGTGGTAAACAGGTCATCTGAGGTTAGGCGGCACGGTGGCTTAGTGGTTTAGTATGTTCTCCTCTCAGCGCTGAGGATCCTGGTTTGAATCCTGATCTGGGTGGAGTTTGCATGTTCTCCCTGTGTCTGCGTGGGTTTCCTCCGGATTATCCGGGTTCCTCCCACAGTCCAAAAAGATGGGTTCAAGGTGAATTGAATTCTCCAAATTGCCCTATATAGAAAGTGTTTGTTTGAGGGAGTGTGTCCAGTGATAGATTGCAGAAGATAATGGATGGATGGATGGTTGGATGGAGAATGTGGCGCCCCCTAATGGAAACAGCCAAAATAGCACAAAGACCGATTTAATACAGTGACATCTGGGTGACACGGTGGCTTAGTGATTGGCATGTTCTTCTCTCAGGGCTGTGGATTCCCAGTTTGAATTCCAATCTGGGTGGAGTTTCCATGTTCTCCCCGGGTTCTCCGGTTTCCTCCCACAGTCCAAAAACATGGATTCAAGGTCAATTAAATTCTCCAAATTGCCCCATATAGAGTGAGTGTGTGTCCAGTGATAGATTGGCACCCTGTCCTGGGTGTATCTGCCCAGCGCCCAGTGTATCTCCCCTGGATGGGCATGGGGAATCCAGCCCCCCCGACCCTAGTAGAGGATAAAGCGGAAGATGATGGATGGATGGGATGGATGTTGACATTTTCCATTAAAGACCTTCTTACCCCTTCGGCAGGTCCAAGAGGAAGATCTTTGGCCGGAGGGACTCCCTCGGGAACAAGCAGGCCGATTTGGGTGCTCAGACCTTCGGTGGAGCTTCCAAAGCCAACTCCCAGAACGACAACTTCATGGCTCTGCTGAGAAGAACCAGAAGCACCAAGGCCACCACCGGGAGTCGACTGTCAGCCACCGAACTGCTCAAGAGCTCGAAGCCGGCCGCCGCCACGGACCTGCCCGACTCCAAAAACACCGACTGTCCTTGAACCGCCGCCCGACGTTCCTTCTCGGCTCGGAAGCACATTTTAAAAGTAGAGCGTGGCCTGCACACACTTACACACACACTCACACACACAAACAAACACACTCTATATGGGGCAATTTGGAGAATTCAATTCACCTTGAATCCATGTTTTGGGACTGTGGGAGGAAACCGGAGAACCCGGAGAAAACTCATGCGGAAACGGGGAGAACTCGAAACTCCATTCAGATTGGGATTCGAACCGGGAATCCCCAGCGCTGAGAGGAGAACATTTAGCACTGGGCATCCGGGTTCGAATCCCAATGTTCTCCCCGTGTCCACGTGGGTTTCCTCCGGGTTCTCCGGTTTCCTCCCACGGTCCGAAAACATGGATTCAAGGTCAACTCAATGCTCTATACAATCTTTCAATTGCCCCATATAGTCAATGAGTGTGTGTGTGTGTGTGTGTGTGTGTGTGTGTGTGTGTGTGTGTGTGTGTGCACAGCGATGCACTGGCGCCCTCTACTTGGTGTATCTGCCCAGCGCCCGGCTCCGTATACAGTCTGTCTGGAAACCCGTGTATTCCAATAGACAGATTAGCAGATAGATCTGTTGTATCGTTATAAATGAGGTTAAAGGCTGAGGACGTGAGGAATTATAATCTGCAACCTCAGAACTACGATGAGAGTGGGATTTCCGTGTCTAGCAGTTATATTTGTATATCACACTGTATAAAAAGAGGTACTTGTCTCGAAAGCGTGTTTGGATTCGACTTTGTTATCTGACCAGACCTTCGTAATCTGACCGGACCTTCGTAATCTGCAGCATCATGAACACCCTGTATGCGACTGAATGCACCTACGCGGCATGTATAATCATAAAAACCTATATTCCAAACATCATTCTAAATATTATTTATATATANTATATATATATATATATATATATATATATATATATATATATATATATATATATATATATATATAACGCACACAAGACAGCCGAGGGGATTATTATAATCCCAGGTCACACGGGCTAATCTGTGCTTCCGTCATACACGCGATTCACAGGATTACGCGTCATCCTGCGAAACATAAGCTCTTCATTAGACTCTTTATCTCGATTGCTTGATTCCTCTCTTTTAATGGCAAATGGATTTTTTTTTGAGGCGACACGGTGGCTTAGTGGTTTAGCACGTTCTCCTCTCAGCGCTAGGGATTCCCGTTTCGAATCCCCATCTTGGTGGAGTTTCCAGGTTCTCCCCGTGTCTGCGTGGGTTTCCCCCGGGTTCTCCGATTTCCTCCCACAGTCCAAAAACATGGATCAAGTCAATTGAATTCTCCAAATTGCCCCATATAGAGTGTGTCTGTGTGAGTGAGTGTGTGCCCAGCGATGAATTGGCGCCCTGTCCTGGGTGTATCTGCCCAGCGCCCAAAACGTTCTCCCCTGCATGGGCATGGGGAACCCCACCGCGACCCTAATAGAGGATAAAGCGGTAGATAAGGAAGGAATGAATGAATATTTTTTTTGAGACCTATCCCGGCACTCTTTGCGTTGTCCACCACGGTAAGTGCACACAGTACATTTGAAATGATTGAAACATTCTACAGTCCCCTGGATCTCTCCGATATGATCTTTATGAACGGTGTATTTAAGTTGTTGTTTTTTAATTAAAGCGTTAAACTTATTAAAGTGCTTGACGTTTTAAACGGTACGCTTTATGGCTCTATTTGTTTCTCCGCGCCGTCCACCTGGATCAGCGCTGGCGTTCGTAAATTTCAATTTCGATGATTTATACAGAGTGCACATTTGTACATTCCAAGTTGTTTGTGATAAAACAATCATTAAAGGGAAAATCTGATGAATTATGAGGTGTAATTATATTTTTAATAATTATTTTGTTTTTATAACATACACCCAGGAGAGGGCGCCAAGCTATCGCTGGACACACACTCACACACTCACAAACACACTCTATATGGGGCAATTTGGAGCATTCAATTGACCTTGATCCATGTTTTTGGACTGGCAGATACACCCAGGACAGGGGAGCAATCTATCACTGAACACACACTCACTCACACAGACACACTCTATATGGGGCAATTTTGAGAACTCAATTTACCTTGATCCATGTTTTTGGACTGTGGGAGGAAACCGGAGAACCCGGAGGAAACCCACGTGGACATGGGGAGGACATGGAAACTCCACCCAGATGGGGATTCAAACCGAGAATCCCTAGTGCTGAGAGGAGAACATGCTAAAGCACTAAGCCACCGTGCCACCCAACATATTTCATATGATATTTAATTGTATCCAATATAACTAATAATTGATCAAACAAAATGAATGTAACAATTTTTATCCAAAAATGGATAAATACACTCATGAAAGTGCAATTTTTAAAGAGGACATGGTGACCCCCCCCCCCCGCGACCCTAAAAGAGGATAAAGTGGAAGATGATGGATGGATGGTTTTGTATTTCCTCCCACAGTCCAAAAACATGGAATCAAGGTCAATTAAAAACTCTAAATTGCCCCATACAGTGTGTTTGTTTGAGTGAGTGTGTGCCCATTAATAGATTGCCCCCCTGTCCTGGGCGCCCGAAACGTTCTCCCAAGGATGGGCATAGGGAACCCCCCCCCCCCCCAATAGAGGATTAAGCGTAATATAATGAATGAATGTATATCTATCTAAATATTTATTAGGATGGGCGGCACGGTGGCTTAGTGATTAGCATGTTCTCCTCTCAGCGCTGGGGATTCAAGATTCAAATCCCAATCCTGGTGGAGTTTCCATGTTTTCCCCGTGCAG
>JAFMOD010001030.1:65840-78222 GCA_019802435.1 Corydoras maculifer | reverse complement strand
AATAATAATAATAATATACATTTTATTACACCAATCGACAAACAGTCGTAACACTCCGACTCGTCCTTAAAAACCTCATACAAAAGACGCCGCTCCTCACCCCCATCATCTCCCCCCCCCAAAAATCTGTTATTCGCCCCAAGCCCCGCCTCCGTCTGCGACACACCAATGTGCTCGAGGCGCGCGGCCGACGGGCGCGCCCCGATTGGCCGAGCGCGCCGCCACTCACTCGCGTCTCCTCTCCCCCCTCCCCCACGGCGGACGAATTCGACGCCCCTCCCCCGCCCCGCCTCTCGCTCGCTCCGACCTCGGAGCTGACGTCGCGGTCACGTGATGTTTTCGCTGGCTCGTAGTGATGTGTAGCCGCCGCGAGTGCAGAGGGGGGAGGAATAAAGCTGGAGGAATGATGGCGGCGGCGGGCAGCGACTTCGGCGCGACGGCGGAGGAGGAGACGCGTTTTGCGCCCCGGAGACGCGGTCGAGGAGGATAACCGCCCGAAGGAGCGAACCCGTAGCCTGGCGCTGTAATCCCGTTTACCCCCGTGAACCGCCACCACCATCCCCACCAACCGACCGACCCATCCATCTATCCATCCATCCATCCATCCTCCCCCAACATGGGCCGTGCGTCAGTGTAACCTTTCATCCGCGGCGTCCCGTCCTATGGAAGACTTGCCCAATCTGCCCAAGAGCGGCGCGATGCCGCCGCCGGAGCCGCAGCCGCAGCCGCGGCGTCTCCAGGCGAGGACGGCGCCGACCAGCGGCGATGCCTCAGCCGGGGAGACACCATCCTCGATCAATAACGGTGGCTCCCGCTTTCCCGCGACGGCGACGACGACGGCGGCCTCGGCACACCACCTCCACCACCACCACCACCACGGCGCCCAGCCGAGGAGACACCCGCCGCCGTACCACTTCCGAGTTCACCATCTTTTCCCGGACGACGCCGCCGCCGCCGCTCAGGACCCGCTGGTGAGGAAGCAGCTCCCGGCGCTTCAGTACAAGGTGCACGACTCCGCCTTCTGCCGCGTCCTCAGCACCGATACCACCGCGGCCGCGCTGGCCGCCGCCGCCGCCGTCTGCTCGGGCAGCGTGGACGCCGACGTGTGGAAGTGCGGCTACCTGAGGAAGCAGAAGCACGGCCACAAGAGGTTCTTCGTGCTGCGGGGAGCGAGTCACCTCGGGCCCAGCCGCCTGGAGTACTACGACAGCGAGAAGAAATTCCGAAATGCCCTCAAAGCCGCTCCGGGTGGCGCGGGAGGTTGCCCCCCGAAGAGGGTCATCTACCTGTCCCAGTGTTTCACGGTCAACAAGCGGGCCGACGCCAAGAACAAATACCTCATTGCGCTGTATACGAAGGACGAGTACTTTGCCATGGTTGCCGACAACGAGCAGGAGCAGGACGACTGGTACGCCGCCCTCACGGAACTCATGACCGAGGGCAAGAAGGGGCAGCTGGACACCGACGAGCTGGACGACGGCTACGGGACCATATCGCCCGGGACCATTTTCAAGGAGGTGTGGCAGGTGAACGTGAAGCCCAAAGGGTTGGGGCAGAGCAAGAACCTGATGGGGGTGTACCGGCTGTGCCTCTCGGCCAAGACCATCCACCTGGTCAAGCTAAATTCGGAGACGCCCGCCGTGAACCTGCCGCTGATGAACATCCGGCGCTGCGGCCACTCGGAGAGCTTCTTCTTCATCGAAGTGGGCCGCTCGGCCGCCATCGGCCCGGGCGAGATCTGGGTGCAGGTGGAGGACTCGGTGGTGGCTCAGAACATGCACGAGACCATCCTGGACACCATGAGGGCACTGCGGGCCTTCCCCGATTTCCGTCCGCGCAGCAAGAGCCAGTCGTCCGGGGGCAACCCGGTCCCCTTCGTCACGACCCGCCGTCATCTGGGGAACCTTCCGCCGAGTCAGGCGGGACTACAGCGGGCTTCCAGGACCGATTCGGTCACGGGGAAGGGTCAGAGAGGGGTCGGGCGGCGCTACCGCACCTCCAGCGAAGGAGAGGGCACGTCCGAGCGGCCCCTCAGCTCGGGGACGGGGAGCCTGGTGCAGCTGAATACCCCGTGTCTGAACCTGGGCCGGGAGGAGAGCGGCAGCTGCTGCGCCCACGCCTCGCCGCGCTCCGCCCACCACACCCGCTCCGCGTCCCTCCCGGTGTCGCACTTTCTGTCGGCCACCAGTCCCATCAGCATCTCCAGCAGCAGTGGACACGGTTCAGCGTCCGACACGCACACCCGTCCCTCCAGCTCCTCCATCTGCGGCTCCCCCAGCGACGGCGGCTTCAATTCCTCGGACGAGTTCTGTCCGAGCCCTTGCGACTTTAGGTATTTCCGTGCCTGCAGCAGCACCCCGGAATCGCACGGCAATACCCCACCCATCAGAGAGGACTACAGGCTGGCGGACTACAGGCTGGCGGACTACAGATTGGCGGACTACAGATTGGCGGACTACATGGCCATGGATTGGTACAAAGATTCCCAGGGAGGTGGGACCCGGACGTTCGAGGAGGAGAGCAATTATGTGGAAAGGACTTTCCTCAAGTTGACCAATTCCTTAAAGCCAAAGTCGGGTAACGAGTTGGGCGTCACGCATCAGAAAGCCACGCAGACCTCATCGTCGTTAGACGAGTCGAGCCCGACGGAGTCCAAACGGCATCCCGCCTGCTCCTGCCTCCTTAAAACGGGCTATAAGTCTTACTCGGAGTTACATCACCCAAACAGGCCTCCCTCACTCAACTCCGACGCTCAGAAGAAAGCGCCTAAGGATGACGGCTACATGCCCATGATGTACAACATGCTATCGTCTCCGAACACTGATTACACTCCTATGCAACCCAGAACCCAGCACCCGGCCACCCTGCACCTTCACCCCTGCGCCCTGCAGCCGGTGGACCGCCAAGGCTACATGATGATGCTGCCCGGAGACAGCCCCTCGTCGGGAACCCCCAGTCCGTCCTGCAGGAGTCAGGTGGAGTGCGACGAATACATGAACATGTCCCAGATCAGCTCGGCCGAGGGTTACACGCAGGAGTCCCCCGAGGGCCCCAAGTCCCACGGTTCCTATTTCTCCCTCCCGCGCTCGTACAAAGCGCCGTCCCGCGACGAGCACCGGCGGACGGAATACATTTGTGAGTACAGGGCAGAGTCGCCCAGCCCCCCCAGTCCAGGTGAGTATATTCATATGGAGTTCGGGGATGTGCCCCCTCACGCCGCCAGCTCCCCCGGCCTCTCGGTTTCCCAGCCTTGCTATCAGCGTTGCTGCTCCTCGCCGGACCACGAGTACATGGACAGCCTACTGAAAAACCGGCCCCCTCGCCACTCGCTGGTCGCGCCGTGGAACCCCCCGAACTACGCGCGCCCTTTAGGGTGCGCCTACGCCCCGGTCCAGACCAACTTCAGCCCCGAGAAGGGCCACGGCGGATACAGGGAGGCGGAAAGTCCTTTGACGATGATCCACCGACTCTGCCTCTCGGATCGACCCCCCAGTCCGCAAACGGAGCCCAAGGTCATTAGGGCGGATCCACAGGGACGGCGGCGGCACAGCTCCGAGACCTTCACCCCCTCTCCGAGCGGCACGGCCAACGGGTGCGGCGTCCGATCCTCCACCATCCTCAATCTGGTAGAAGGCTGCCGATGGCAGAACTCGGCCTCGTTCGACACCGTGTGGTCGTACGCCAACGAGCCCACGTCCCCTGACTGTGACCCTGGAGGAACGTGCCGCAACACGTCGTCCAGCTACCTCAACTACATCGCCCTGGACCCGCGGGGGCTCCCACGGCCCACCCACGACGCCACACCTCTACATCCCGGCCACGGGGCCCCCGAGGAGAAGGAGGCCTGTGCCAGGAAAGCATTCTCCAAGTCAGGAGGACACACCACTGCCTCAAAAGGTTGGTTGTATTTCTGTCTCCCCTTATGCCGCAAGCTGCACGACAATTGACCGCTCGGGCGCGGGCACGCGTCGCCGCTTACAGGGTGGGGGTTCCGATGCCACCCCGCTGATCTAGAATGAGGAAAGGCTTTAGTAAGCCGAAACGAGACACTGCTTTTGTTTCCGTTTGAAATGTTTTTGTTGACTTCGGCGCTAAAATAGTAAATGCACGCACGGTCGCCTCGTGTCCATTGCCGTGGGGACGGGTTTACATTAACGATGCACGCTCGCTGGTCGCGTACTGTATACTGTACGTGTAGATGTGAGTATTTTAATGAGTGTTGTTTACTGAGATCCAGAAAGCGGCAGCATGATCGCACTTTACATTAATAATAATAATAATAATAATAATAATAATAATAATAATAATAATGATGATGATGATTATGATATCATTATTATTTATATTATTATTTTTTTAAAATTATTGTTAACAATATTAATATTATTGTTAATAATGTTAATAATGATAAAATAATTATCAACAATAATAATAATAATAATATTAATAATAATAATGATTATGATATTATTATTATTATTATTATTATTGATGATATTATTATTATTATTATTATTAATAATAATAATAATAGTAATAATAATAATGTTAATGTTGATTGATTATTATTGTTAATATTAATAATAGTAATAACGAAAATAATAATCATATGAATAATAATCCATTCTTTCTCTTATGTATGGAGGGATATGCCCTCACATGTGAGACCTACAGCTACACACACACACACACACACCATGCAGCCGCTTTCAGGATGGTTAAGGTCAGAGCCCCTAATGACATACAGAACCCTGAGTGTTTACATCCCAACATTCCTTCACACTGCAGTTCTAAGAGCACCCTCATAGGGTCCTTAAGGTTCTCATATTATCATGTTTTGCACCCCCCCTATTATTCGTACATGTCGGCCGGTTGATGGACTCAGCCCTCCTGATTTTCTACGTTTATCAGACTTTGTTGTATTTAACATACCGCTCTCCGAAGGGCCCGAATGTTTTTGGCACGATGGGTTTAAAGAGAAATGTTATGAACCACAGAACAAAGCAAATAAAACACAGCGGTGTGGTTGAGACCCCTGGTGTTCATTACGTCCACTTCATTACGCTGGACTCCATCCTCGGTGAGTTCCGGGGCGGGGGGTGTGTCGACGTGAGGTTACCCGCAGTCTGTTCTTTAAAACACCGTAGACATCGGATGGATGGGGTTAACCACTGGTTTTACAGGGTGAAATCTGGGTGGAGTGTACAGGTTCTCCCCATGTCTGCATGGGTCTAAATTGCCCCTATGGGATGTGTGAGGCTGTGTGCTCAGTGATGGATTGGCAACCTGTCCTGGGCGTAGCTTCCCAGTGCATGAAACAACCCCCCCCCCCATAATGAACTGATGATGATGAGGATGGCATGGTGGTGTAGTGGTTAGCACGTCCACCTCTCAGTGCTGGGGATCCAGGTTCTCCCCACGATCACAGCAGTCTTAATTGCCCCTATAGGATGTGTGCTCAGTGTTGGATTTTCACCCTGTCCGGGGTGTACCTGCCCAAGGTGGCTTAGTGCTTAGCATGTTCTCCACTCAGCAATGGGGATTCCTGGTTTGAGTCCTGATCTGGGTGGTGTAGTTCTCCCCATGATCGCAGCAGTCTAAATTGCCCCTATATAATGTGTATAAGTGAGTGCATGCCTAGCGATGGATTGGCACCCTGTCCTGGGTGTAGCTGCCCAGTGCGTGAAACAAACCCCCCTTCCCCCCCCCCGACTCTAGGAAAGGATTGAGTGGAAAATAATGATGGTGAGGACGGCACGTCTACCTCTCAGTGCTGGGGATCCAGGTCCGAATCCTGATCTGGGTGGTGTTTCCAGGTTCTCCCCATGATCGCAGCAGTCTAAATTGCCCTTATATGATGTGTATAAGTGAGTGTGTGCCCATGGGTTTGCACCCTGTCCTGGGTGTAGCTGCCCAGTGCATGTAACAACCCCCTCCCGACCCTAGGAAAGGATTGAGTGGAAATAATGAAGATGAGGATGGCATGGTGGTGTAGTGGTTAGCACATCTACCTCACCACACTGGGGATCCAGGTTTGCAGCAGTCTGAATTGCCCCTATAAATATGTGTGTGCCCAGCGATGGATTTGCACACTGTCCTGGGTGCAGGTTTAAATCCTGATCTGGGTGGAGTTTCCAGGTTGTCCCCATGTTAGCAGCAGTCTTAATTGCCCCTATATAATATGTATAAGTGAGTGTGTGCCCAGCGTTGGATTTGCACCCTGTCCTGGGTGTTCCTGCCTAAAGTGGCTTTGTGCTTAGCATGTACTCCACTCAGCACTGGGGATTCCCGGTTCAAATCCCGATCTGGGAGGAGTTTGCACATTCTCCGGTTTCCTCCTTCAGCCCTGAAACATGGCTTCAAGGTGAATTAAATGCTCTAAATTGCCCTATATGTAGTGTGTGTTTGTATGAGTGTGCCCAACGATGCATTATGTATTGGTCTTGGTTTCTCATCTCATTATGTTCCACTAATCCTCTACTAGGGTCGCATTGGGGCGGGGTGGGGCTTGGGGGGGGTGGTTGAGGCGCTGGGTGGTTAAGATACACCCAGGACAGAACGCCAGTCCATCACTGGTTCCATACAGCAACACACACACACACACACATATACATACTACATGGGGCAATTTAAAGCTTTACATTCACCTTAAATCCGACTGTGGGGTGGTGGGGGGTAATCGGAGAACCCGGGAAAAATCTACATTGACAAGAGGAGAACATGCAGCTTCCACCCAGATTGAGAGTCGAACCTGGATCCCCAGCACTGAGAGGCTTTATTGTGTTTGTTAAAGGGGAAATTTTCTTTCATTTTTTTAAATGCATTTATAAATACATATAATATTAAAAGATTATTTATATATTTTTATCTCTGCAGACAAACTGACACATCACAGTATGACTTCACAATATGATTTTACATCCATCCATTAACTTCAGCTTTATCCTCTACTAGGGTCGTAGAGGGGGGGGGCATTCACCCATTCCCATCCAGGGGAGAATGTTTCGGGCGCTGGGCAGATACACCCAGGACAGGACGCCAATCTATCACTGGAGACACACTCACTTGTACAAACACACTCTCTATGGGGCACTTTGGAGAATTCAATTGAATTTAATCCATGTTTTAGGACTGTGGGAGGAAACCGGAGAACCCGGAGGAAACCCACAGGGACACGGGGAAAACATGGAAACTCCCACAGGTGGGGTTTCCTCTCACAGTCCAAAACATGGATCAAGGTCAATTGAATTCTCCAAATTGCCCCATATAGAGTGTGTCTGTGCCCAATGATAGATTGCCCCCCTGTCCTGGGTATACCTGCCCAGCGCACAAAACGTTCTCTCCTGGATGGTCATGGGAACCCCCCCCCCCCCCAAATCAGGAGTAAATGTGTGCCCAGTGATAGATTGCCCCCTGTCCTGGGTGTATCTGCCCAGCGTCCGAAACGTCAAATGAACTTCAAACAAAGCACACGTAATATTAAGATGTAAAGTACCAGTTTGGCCACGCCCCCTTTCTGCTCTACTTATTCTCCATGTTCTCAGTTCCATTACCTGTAAAGATGGACTTTGTAGTTCTACAGTTCCACTCTGTAGTCCATGTGTTTGTGTTCTGCAGTACATACTGTGTTCTCTGTTCTAATGCTCAGAACCCTATTAGTTTCACCACAGAGCAGGGACTATGTGCTCGGTGCTTTAGTCCTATCCCAGCAGTGTCAAGGAGGTGTTTAAATGAAACTACAGCAGCACTGCTGCACCCCCCCCCCACCACATCAGTTTCACTGCAGAACTGACCATCAACAATCCACCACCCAAATGATACCGGATCTGTGATGCTGCTGACCAACAGAGAACCAACAACAACAAAGAACCCAGATGGACTACAGTCTGTAATTGTAGAAATACAATGTCCATCTATATGGTGAGTGGAGCAAGAAGGGGGCGTGGCCAAACGTTAGACCGGTACTAATAATGACTGTTCCTTTGTAACACCCCCTTCATATTAACCCACATTCAGAGTAATGAAGGTATTCATGAAGAATGAATCCAGGCTTAGTGGTTTGGCATGTTCTCTCAGCGCTAGGGATCCCGGTTCAAATCCCAATCTGGGTGGAGTTTCCATGTTCTCCCCGTGTCCGCGTGGGTCCTCTTCGGGTTCTCCGGTTTCCTCCCACAGTCCAAAAACATGGATCAAGGTCAATTGAGTTCTCCCCATATAGAGTGTGTAACCAGGGATAGATTGTCCTCATGTCCGGGGTATATCTGCCCAGTGCCCGTAACGTTCTCCCCTGAATGGGCATGGGGACCCCCCCCCTCCCCCCACGACCCTAATAGGATAAGGAGGAGGATGATGGATGGAAAATTAACATCAGGGTGGCACGGTGGCTTAGTGGTTTAGCATGTTCACCTCTCAGTGCTAAGGATTCCTGGTTTGAATCCCAATCTGGGTGGAGTTTCCATGTTCTCTCTGTGTCTGCGTGGGTTTCCTCAGGGTTCTCCGGTTTCCTCCCACAGTCCAAAAAACATGGATCAATGTTAATTGAATTCTCCAAATTGCCCCATATAGAGTGTGTTGGTGTGAGTGAGTGTGTTTTCAGTGATAGATTGCCCTCCTGTCCTGGGTGTATCTGAAACGTTCTCCCCTGGATGGGCATGAGGAACCTCCTCGCGACCCTCATAGAGGATAAAGCGGAAGATAATGGATGGATTGAGATTCATCGCTGAACGTCAGAAGCTTAATGAACTCTGATCAGTGACCCGACGTCAAAACGGCTGATTCAGCTTTAATACCATTAATAAATAAATAAAGCTTTGTTTCTCAGTCTATGATATTAATAAAAAGTCAACATGACTCTGAGATGGAGCTTCAGAAACACCTTTAACTGTGTAGTGTGTATTAAACTGATGATGAGAAGGGGGATGAGTCTCACCTTGAAATTGCCCCATACGTACCATTTTCATATTAAGACTCACATTTGCAGAGTTCTCAGGGTAAAAACAAAATGCGGTACGTAATCCAGCCGTAGAACCCATCCATTCATCCATTATCTTCTGGCTTTATCCTCTATTGGGGGGGGAGGGGGAGTTTCCCCCATCAGGGCACCAATCCATCGCTGGACACACACTTACACACATAAACACACTTTACACTTTATATGGGGCAATTTGGAAAACTCATTTGCCCTTGATCCATGTTTTTGGACTGTGGGAGGAAACCGGAGAACATGGAGGAAACCCAAATGGACACATGCAAACTCCACCCAGATTGGGATTCAAACTGGGAATCCCCAGTGCTGAGAGGAGAACATGTTAAACCACTAAGCCACCGTGCCGCCCAGCCGCAGAACCAATAAAGCTTAACATAGAACGTGGAGTGGGGGGTGCTTCCGGTTCCTATTCTTTTAGTTGATGCCGAGATTAAAGAGGTTTTTTATTTATTGTGACCTAATAAATCGATCGGTGGGATGATCTGTGGGCGGAGCCTGAGAAAATCAGGGCGTGGTTTAAAGATCGTCCTGAAACCTCGTCAATTATCGAGAACCAAACCCTTCACACGAGAACAGTCCTCAAACGCATGTCGTTACAAATCCATTCACACGTGCACCACCACGGCAACTCGTTACCGCGGCAACCGGACACTTTTGCAGAATGTCGTTTATTTATAGAGCGTTTTTTACACTTGTACATCATCACAAAGCAGCTTTACAGCGTTATAAACCTTTAAACCCCCAAAGAGCAAGACCAAGAGACAGCGGCAAGACAAAACTCCCTGTTATGTTGTTATATTAAGGAAGAAACCTTGTGAGGACCGAGGCTCAGTGGGGGACTCATCTTCCTCGAGCGGAGGGGGGCAGCATCAACAGTGTGGGACAGCCACGTGCAGACCGTATGGTGATCATGTGATCCGTATTTAACAATTAAAAACGATAAGTATAAACTATAACTATAAGTCTATTGAGGACGTCCTGCAGGACCGCCGACCAATCGAAATCCAGCTTCCATCAGTAATAGTAATCCGTCGTAGAAACATAATGAAGAGCTGACCCCGCCTCCAGGACTTTTTTTATTGGTTTAAAGCAAATAAAGAGTAACTGTTTATTCAGAGAGGGTGGCACGGTGGCTTAGTGATTGGCATGTTCTCCTCTCAGCGCTAGGGCTTCCCGGTTCGAATCCCAATCTGGGTGATGCGGGATGTTTGGGTTCGAATCCTAACTGTTCTCCTTCTGTGTTGCGCAGAGTGAGCCAGCCGTCCGTCGGAAGGGAGTCGGGACGCTCCGGATGCAGCAGAGGAGGTTCCTCGTCCTCCTCCTCCTCTTCATCAGACCTCCAACTGCGAAGCCTGAGGGACCCCACGCCGGCGTTTTTCCTCGCCGCCTCCCACGTAACTGCCTCAGACCGGTTTCCAGGCGTAACCCATCAAAGATGCGCCGGGGTTCGGACAGGCGCCCACTCGCGCCGCTCTCCTCACGCAGACGTTTGGCGCTCGCCGGGTTCCCTTCACGGTCCGACTCAACCACAGGGTTCTAATTCCACACAGTGCTTTGGTCCGAAACCTGCTAACCCTCTGTAAATACTCTAGTTTTGTAAAATGTGCCAACTACTAAGTAGGTCCCCCGCGTTAATGTCCACGTAGGTCTTATTTATAATGATTTCTAATTTATATTTGTTAGGGGTGGGGGGGGGCCAGGGTCCATGAAACATTTCATCGGTTGCAGACCCTGCACTCGTAGTATTGAGACGGGGTGTTACTAAGAGTTTGTGATCGGAATCCGAAGAACGTACGGGGGACGTGTTCTCTAAAGCCCTCGTGGTACCATGGGGGCCCCACTAAAGGCCCCTGAGCAAGGCCCTTGCGCGTATGCTCCATCAGTTTGGGACTTTTGGACCGAGGTGGAACCCCTTCATAAGGAGCTCTTATACACTGACTGGTTCTGATCCGGGTCCGGTCCATTCCGGAACGTCGCCAGTCCGCACCAGCGCCACCTCTGGTCACCTCTATCTGGCTGCAGTGTTCCCGTGAAGCCTTTAAAGTAAGTTCGATGTGAAAAGCCAAATGGAACCTGATTGCCCCACGTGCCATTCAACCTGCCCCGCAATGCAAACCCTTTAATGTGAAGTAACGTGGGAGGAACGCTCCTGTAGTCCCGCACCGCTCGGTCATTTTCTCATAACCAGTTCCTCTTTTGTACTTCAGAACCTAGATGTTGCGGTGGGTGGGGTATTTGGGGTAGGTGGTGGGGAGGGGGGGTGTGGTAGGGGGCAGTAGTAGTTCCTCTGTAATTTCCTTCATGAATCAAAACCATAGAACCGATTCCAGTATTTAGTTTGCGAGCCCCGCGGAACCGTCCTCATGCTGCCGTCATGAGGAGAGCGCCCCTTCATGGGCAGGTCCTGTTTACGTAGCTCGGGAGTACTTGACGGCGGTCGCGGTCCGGGTCCGACGCTCCTGCGACGAAATGTTTACCGTGCGGGCCTGTCGGTTCCACACTGTTATTTATTTATTTATTTATTTAATTTATTATTTTTTCTAATTAATTAATTTTATTGATTGTATTTATTTTATTTTGTTACTTTTTTCCATCCTGTTTATTTATGGATACGGCCACCGGGAGGTGGCGGACGTTTGTACAGAGCATCATGGGGTGTGTGGTGGGGCGTGTGACCCGGGTGGAGTGTGGGGCATGGGATGGGGTGTGTGGCCGGGGCGGCAGACTGGAGTGTGTGGCCAGGGTCGGGGTGTGTGACTCGGGGTGGAGCATATGGCCCGGGGTGGGTTGTGTGGACTGGGTGTTTATACCCCGGGGTGGGGCGGGGCGGGGCAGGGCGTTTGGCTAACCTTTATGTAAATAATGCTGTTATTTTTTTTTTGTCCCCCACCCCACCCCACGCGTTCCACACCTCCCATCGTCCTCTCGTTGTTCCGGGTTGTCGGGATGGGAGTTCTTTGAGGGCAGCGGGTGAGCCCCTCGTTCGCTTCGCCGACGTCGTCCAGACGCAGGACAGACGGCCGTATGTCTCCGAGCGCCCGGCAGTCACTGCGGCAGCGCCCGCGCTTGCTTCCTCTGACCGGCTTTCGTGCTTCTTCATGCTATTGTGTTGCTTTTAATGTACGTACTGTGTGCAGAGGGAGGGCGGGGGGAGGGGGGTGACATTGGGGGGGGGGCAAAATACCCGTCCATCCATTTTTTTTCCCTTGAGAACCGTGAGATCTTTTCTACACAAAAACACAACGACGACCCTATAAACCAGCGAGCCGCGGGGTTTGCTTTTTGGTTTTCGTAATTCGACGCTCACTTTGATCTGAGGTTCGAGCCATGTTTTACGTTGTGAAAGGAAGGGAGCGGGCGAGATTCAGGCGTGATGCGGGTGAGATTCAGGCGTGA
>JAFMOD010001030.1:22513-65188 GCA_019802435.1 Corydoras maculifer | reverse complement strand
GAGAATCTGGCGTGAAGAGGGTGAGATTCGGGCGTGATGCGGGTGTGATTCGAGAGTGATGCAGACGAGAATCTGGCGTGAAGAGGGTGAGATTCGGGCGTGATGCGGGTGTGATTCGAGAGTGATGCAGACGAGAATCTGGCGTGAAGAGGGTGAGATTCGGGCGTGATGTGGGTGTGATTCGAGAGTGATGCAGACGAGAATCTGGCGTGAAGAGGGTGAGATTCGGGCGTGATGCGGGTTTGATTCGGGCACGTTGGTTCATTCCCGTGGATCTTGGGGGGGGGGGGGCAGAAGGTGGAGATTTAAGCGGGGCGTCATCCTGAACACCGTCTTCCTTTGTAAATACTGTAATTTTTTGATATTCCTCTCTCTCTCGTCCATCATGCTACGCAGCACCTACGATCAGAACCTTTCGGGGGGAGGGGCTTTGTTTTTTAAGTATTTTATTTTTGGTGTACATTTCTCGAATTGGGGTTTTGCTTCATAGAGCTATTGCAATAAAAAGTGCCAAGGTATTCAGGACCGGAAGTGACGTGTGTTTTTGTATTATTATTATTCTCATTGTAATATCGGATGATGCAACGTCGCGACGCGATGTGTTCAGATTACAGCGCCTCACTAAATAAACTGGGGAGTGCTGCCCTCTGCTGGAGAACAAAAACAACAATCCTGTGTAGAGATTCCATATTACCCGTTGACTTCGTTTTTAGGATGGCACAGTGGCTTAGTGCTTTAGCATGTTCTCCCCTCAGGGCTAGGGATTCCCGGTTCGAATCCCAATCTGGGTGGAGTTTCTATGTTCTCCCCGTGTCCGCGTGGGTTTCCTCCCACAGTCCAAAAACATGGATAAAGTCAATTGAATTCTCCAAATTGCCCCATATAGCGTGTGTTTGTGTGAGTGAGTGTGTTTCTGCGATAGATTGCCCCCCTGTCCTGGGTGTATCTGCCCAGCGTCTGAAACGTTCTCCCCTGGATGGGCATGGTGAAACACCCCCCCCCCCCCCACGACCCTAATAATGGGTAAAGCGGAAGATAATGGATGGATGATGTCATTCCGGGTTGTGTGTGTGTGAGGGTGAGTGTGTGTGTGTGAGGGTGTGTGTGTGTGTGTGAGGGTGTGTGTGTGTGTGCAGACAAACGAAACCAGTGTCAAAAAGCCGTAAACAATTTTAATTGCTACTGAGACTTAATTGCTAGTGAGGACAGAGGACGTGATCTCAGGACAGCGCCTCCTGTCTGAGGTTCTACGCAAAGATAAAAGTGTCCAAATATATTCGGTCCATTCGGAGACATATTTACATGAAATGTGCAAAGTGGACGCAACCGTTCGACCTACAGACGGAGAAAAAGCGTTAAAATGCGCCCCCCCCCCCGCGCGCACACACACGCACACAGGGTTCTATCATAAGACTGGATGTTTCGGCGGACTCCTGCCCTCGTTGCAGGAGAATCCAGATTAATCCAGATTACAGGACGCCGGATTAAAACATGGAGATTAAGATCGGCTACAGTGCTTCTTGGCGTCGTCCCCTTTCCGGCGAGTCCCTGTGCTCCACGGTGAGACGGTGAGGCCACGCTGTACATGCTGGCATCGGTTTGCTGCTATCTCCCTCTTCCGCCCCCTAGTGGTTGAATCCTGTTGTGTCATGTTGTGTTGCGTTGTGTTCTTTGTTTTTTGCTTGCTCTGGATCTGAGGCACTTGCGTGGCGTGGATCAGCGGAACCCTGAGGCGGAGCTTGGTGCAGGTCACATGACGCCCGGCGCTCACACGTTGAGGATCTCGAACTCGTCCTCGGATTCGAACAGCTTGTCGGTGGACTCGATGAACTCTGCACAAAGCAACACAAAGAGAGAGTCACGGGTTGCCAGGTACGAAAGAAACCCCTTTCCACACTGCAGCGCTAGAGGCTCGGCTGCCGGGATAGGAACCGAAGACCAACCACACAGAGGAACCATGATGGAGCTGTGAAGGAAACGTCCAGGGACGAGACTCATGACATCAGGGTGTAGACATGTGGAGACCTAGTGGTTTGGTGGGGTTCCCGGTTCGAATCCCCATCTTGGTGGAGTTTCCATGTCCTCCCCGTGTCCGCGTGGGTTTCCTCCCGCAGTCCAAAAACATGGATTCAAGCTCAATTGAATTCTCCAAATTGCCCCATATGGAGTGTGTGTAAGTGAGTGTGTACAGTGATAGATTGCCCCCCTGTCCTGGGTGTATCTGCCCAGCGCCCGAGACGTTCTCCCTTAGATGGGCTTGGGAACCCCCCCCCCCCCCAGATGGTGGTGCTGAGGCAGTACAGCCCTCAGTTGCCCATGGGGTAGGTGCAGCATCCCCACCCCCTTCTCCAGACCTGCACTATGGTAGCACAGCCAAGTAACCCCCCTTGGGTCCCCCCCCGGAGTAATGAGGGTTTGGGGTCTCGCTCAGGGACCCACAATGGTGACTGTAATGGGGATGGGATGTGAACCCACCACCTTCAGATTGAAAACCCCAAACACTAACCACACCCACCCACCACCAAAAGTGCCCTGTGCTCCCACCTGCTCCTGTTGTCTGCACCTCCGGTTTAGTCGGAGGAACGAACGGCGGCCAATGGGGTGGATGCTTCTCCACCAGCTCGAACATCCGCAGGTTCCGCTTCTTTAGAATCTCCTACTGGGTCGACAAAGACAGATCAGAACCAAAAAGCAGCCCCGTACCCCCCTCCCCACCCCCCTGCTCCACGGCGGGAGGTTTACCTGCTGAATCTGGTGGCACCAGCTGTCAAAGTCCTCCTCCCGCTTACAGAAGAACCCCTGGAGAACCAAGGAGAACCAACGGGTGTTAGAACCTTAACAAGGACCACGACATTCACTTACACCCTGTGCAATCACCTTTAAGAGCCAGGTGGCGCTCCCACTTTGGCAGGTTGCTATTTGAGTGGTGCGGCTACCTGGACTCCATACGCTGGAGCGTGAGGTTCTCCATTGGAGTGGGAGAACCCACAGTATAGTGGAGATGAGACAGTCACCACACCCACCAAACGACATGTTTTTGTTAATGACTTTTATTAAGGGCGGCACGGTGGCTTAGTATGTTCTCTTCTCAGCGCTGGAGATTCTTGGTTCGTATTACTATCTGGCTGAAGTTTGCATGTTCTCCCCATGTCCACGTGGGTTTCCTCCGGGTTCTCCGGTTTCCTCCCACAGTCCAAAAACATGGATTCAAGGTGAATTGTATTCTGCAAAATTGCCCCATATAGAGTGTGTCTGTGTGAGTGAGTGTGTGCCCAGCGATAGATTGCCCCCCTGTCCTGGGTGTATCTGTCCAGCGCCCAAAACTTTCCCCCCTGGATGGACATGGGGAACCCCCCACCTCAAAACCCTAATAGAGAATAAAGCGGAAGATAATGGATGGACTTATAACGAGGGCGGCACGGTGGCTTAGTGGTTTAGCATGTTCTTCTCTCAGCCAGAGATTCCCGATTCGAATCCCAATCTGGGTGAAGTTTCCATGTCCTCCCAGTGTCCGCATGGCTTTCCTCCGGATTCTCTGGTTTCCTCCAACAGTCCAAAAACATGGATTCAAGGAAAACTGACTGTTTTAAATTGCCCCATATAGAATGCGTGTGTGTGATTGTGTGTCCAGGGATAGATTGGCGTCCTCTCCTGGGTGTTTCTGCCCAGCGCCCGAGACGTTCTCCCCTGGTTGGGCATGGGGAACCCCCCCACCTGTTGTAGCTTTAGAGATTAAATTATATATATATTAATTCTCTGTACCGATGGAGTCAGATTTAATAATGTTCGTTTCGTTTCAGCGTTTAGCGGCGTTGGGGGGCACGCCTGCGTTTTCTGTCGCCATGGTCTCAATATGTCAGAAATATACCTGAACACGCCTCATTTGGAGATGGCCACGCCCACCAAGTATCGAGTATGTGAGTATAACGTTCTGTACCAGCGCCACTGACGGGTCCAGGTTGGTGATCTTCATGCGATGTGGGTTTCTCTGGCAGTGGTAGCTCTGGTCATCCACAGTCAGACCAACGTCCGAGTCCACGGCAGTCTGAGTGGTATGAGGGTCCAGATAGATCAGCTCGTCATCTGAAGATCCCAACAAAATGCGTTATTAGAGAACGGCCTACACTGGAGTTTGAGATGTTCAGAAATTCCGGCCTGTGGGCCAGATGTGGCCCGTTAGGCTTTTTAATCCGGCCCCTCGAACTTGTCCAAATTATCATATTATTCTATAATTAGACTTTACTTGTGTCGGTATGTTGTTTTATAGTTTCCCCCAGATTTGGGGTTGAGGTGGAGTTTCCATGTTCTCCCTGTGTCCACGTGGGTTACCTCCGGGTTCTCCGGTTTCCTCCCACAGTCCAAAAACATAGATCAAGGTCAATTGAATTATCCAAATTGCCCCATATAGAGTGTGTGTGTGTGAGTGTGTGTCCGGTGATAGATTGCCCCCCTGTCCTGGGTGTATCTGCCTAGTGCCTGAAACGTTCTCCCCTGGATGGGCATAGGGAACCCCCCCCCTCTCGAGCCTAATAGAGAATAAAGTGGAAGATATTGGATGGAGGGCGGCACGGTGGCTTAGTGGTTAGCACATTCGCCTCTCAGCACTAGGGATTCCCAGTTCGAATCCCCATCTGGGTGGAGTTTCCATGTTCTCCCCGTGTCTGCATGGGTTTCCTCCAGGTTCTCCGGTTTCCTCCCACAGTCCAAAAACATGGAACAAGTTAATTGAATTCTCAAAAATTGCCCCTATAGTGTGTGTGTATGAGTGAGTGTGTGCCCAGCGAGGGATTGGCGCCCTGTCCTGGGTCTATCTGCCCAGCGCCCGAGATGTTCTCCCCTGGATGGGCATGGGGAACCCCACCGCGACCCTAATAGAGGATAAAGCGGGAGATAATGAATGAATGAATATTGGATGAATGGATGGAAACATAAGCGTCCAGCGGGAGTGCTGTTGAGCCACATGGCATTTAAGATGTACTGCATTCGTAAGTCAGGCTTACCGATGAATCCGATGAAGTAATACGCCAGGTTGGGTTTCCCCCCCAGAACTCCACAGGACTGCGGCATCTTAAAACACTCCTTCCAAAAACAACGGGGGACACAAAAGAAGCATTACCTTGAATGTAAACACACACTGCGTTTTAATTATCACTTAAATATCGCAAGAGCATTCGCTCGTCTGCATTCGCACACGTATGACATCACATTCGTAATCCTCCTCTCTGGAGTCTTCCCTCACGCTTTAGGAGCGTTCATGGGAACCGTTCTTCCTGTGGCACGTTAATGAGGTCAGATGCTGATGCTGGACGGAAGGTCTGGCTCACAGTCGCCATTCTAATTCATCCCCATCCCATTCATTCTACCAACCCCAGACTCATCCATCAGAGTGCAGACAAGACGAGTGAAGCTCAACTTAAATGTTTCATTTTCTTTTATTAATGTTCATGTTCTGTTTGGGGGCAGCACAGGGGTTTAGTGGTTTAGCATGTTCTCCTCTCAGTGCTAGGGATTCCCGCTTTAAATCCCAATCTGGGTGTTTCCATGCTCTCCCCGTGTCCATGTGGCTTTCCTCCGGGTTCTCCCGTTTCTTCCCACAGTCCATAAACTTGGATCAAGGTCAACTGAATTCTCCAAATTGCCCCATATAGAGTGCGTTTGTGTGAGTGAGTGCGTGCCCAGTAATAGATTGGCACCCTGTCCTGGGTGTATCTGCATAGCGCTCGAAGTGTTCTCCCCTGGATGGACATGGGGAACCCCCCGTGACCCTAATAGAGGATAAAGCGGAAGATAATGGATGGATGTTCTGTTTGAGGAAATGTGGGTTACAGTGATTGTTGTACATTTGTGTTGTATACTGTGTGTTTGGTTGTAACTAAAATCAGGTCTTCATGCTATTTGCTGGAATGTGTTTAATAAAAGAGCAATTCTAACAGATTCGACAACACTAACATGATGTGTAAACAGGTTTCAATATAAAAGCCTAAAAAATAGAGATTGACCCCGGTAGATCTCGATGACCTGTCTAATGGAAAAGTAGATCTCGGGCCAGAAAAGTGTGGGCACCCCTGTTCTATGGGGTGGACATCAGGACATCTAGAGCAAATTCTTGAATCCATCTTTGGATGGATGTTGTTGGAGAAGGAAGTGGCCCGCTCCGAACTGTTCGCACGAAGCGTTGGTATGCAGAACCATTACGGTTCCTCTTACTGGAACTGAGGAACAAAGCCCCACCTCGTCAGCCTTCCTCCACCGAACTCCACATTTGGCAGAATGTGGTCAGATACAGTACTGTTTCCATGGTGACCACCAAACCCAGACTCATCCATCAGAGTGCCAGATAGAGAGGTGTGACTCATCACTCCAGAGAACACGTCTCCTCTGCTCGAGGGTCCAGTGATGTCATGCTTTACACCACTGCATCGACGCTTTGCACTACGCTTGGTGACTGCGTATGGTTGGTTGTCCGCGTGGGTGTCCTCTGGGTTCTCCGCTTTTCTCCCACAGTCCAAAAAACATGCATCAAGGTCAATTGTATTCTTCAAATTGCCCCATATAGAGTGTGTGTCTGTGTTAATGAGTGTGTTCCCAGTGACAGATTGCCCCCCCCCCCCCCGTCCGGGGTGTATCTGCCTGAAAACGTTCCATGCTGCTCGCCATGGAGACCCATTCCATGAAGTTCTCTCTCATGAAGAAGGGTGGAGGTCCCTTCTTACTGAACATCTCAGATCTCCAGACCTTTTAAGGTGTGGAGGTTATTATAACCGACCAATGGTGAGGCGCCATACTTACAGCTCGTGGGTAAATACAGATGATGCAAAAAAAGCCCCTGGATTTGGGGTTGGATAAGAATCAGGGTACAGAGTGTGGGGTGTTCGTACCTTTAGAGCGTGGATATACACCGGGTTGATGTTGTTGATGCCCATGCGAAGTGGAATGAGCAACAGCAGGGGCCTCCAGCCGGACGACGCCCGCGATTCCCTGCCATGGGGGTGAGTGGGAAGGCCCGGAGTTTGGGGTGACCCCTCGACCTCCTCCGTCCTGTGTCCCGACAGCTCAAGCGGGAACCCTTCTTTGAACCTCAGGTCGTGAGTTGCCTGATGACACTGCTTCTCTATGAGACAGAAGAACCACACAAAAAAATAGCTGACTAAGCGTCCCAGCTCCTCCACGACCTAAACATACACCCCGCATCCATCATTCCATCTATTATCTTCCTCTTTATCCTATTAGACAGACACACTCTATATGGGGCAATTTGGACCATTCAATTCACCTTAAATCCATGTTTTTGGACTGTGGGAAGAAACCTGGAGAACCCAGAGGAAACCCACGCGGACACGGGGAGAACGTGCAAACTCCACCCAGATCGGGATTCGAACCGGGAATCCCCAGCGCTGAGAGGAGAACATGCTAAACCACTAAGCCAGCCCTTTACAAGATTTTGTTCTCTGTAAAATGCAGTACATTAAAACATCCATCCATTATCTTCCGCTTTATCCTCTATTTGGGGGGGAGTTCGACCCAGGACAGGGGGCAATCTAAAACTGGACACACACTCACTCACACACACAAACACACTCTATATGGGGCAATTTGGAGAATTTAATTGCCCTTGATCCATGTTTTTGGACTGTGGGAGGAAACCCGGAGAACCCGGAGGAAACCCACGCGGACACGGGCAAAAACATGGAAACTCCACCCAGATTGGGATTGGAAGCGGGAATCCCCAGCGCTGAGAGAAGAACATGCTAAACCACTGAGCCACCGTGCCGCCCCGGAAGCTGGTCGATATTCTGGGATAATGTTCTAAACGTGTAAGTGATGATCACTCACTGATATCTTCGATCACTACAGTGTTGTCCATCGACACGTAGACGGCCACGGAGTTCCAATCGTCGAAGAGAACCAGTTTCCTGGGAACAACAAAAAGAAAACGAAACATGAACGTTTTTTTGCTGTGTCAGCGTAAATCCATCTGGAACATGGAGGTGCTGGTGATGTGTGAGGATGATACACTGATCGCAGTTCTCCGGTTTCCTTCCACAGTTCAAAAACATGGATCAAGGTCAATTTAATTCTCTAAATTGCCCCATATAGAGAGTGTGTCTGTGTTAGTGAGTGTGTTCAGTGATAGATTGCCCCCCTGTCCTAGGTGTATCTGCCCAGCGCCCGAAACATTCTCCCCTGGATGGACATTATAACCCCCCCCCCCGCCCCCTAATAGAGGATAAAGTAGAAGATAATGAATGGATATTTTTACTTGTTGGGTTGTTGTGTTATTGGGTTGTTGTTGTGTTGGGTTGATGTAGGGTTGTTGTGATGTAGGGTTGTTGTGATGTAGGGTTGTTGTGTTGGGTTGTTGTGATGTAGAGTTGTTGTGTTGTTGGGTTGTTGTGATGTTGGGTTGTTGGGTCGTTGGGTTATTGGGTGGTTGTAATGTGTTGGTGGGTTACTGGGTTGTTGGGTTATTGGGTTGGGTTAGTTTATACTGATATTAAAGAGTGGGTCATTGGGTTGGGTTATTGGGTCGTTGGGTTGTTGAGATGTTGGGTTATTGGGTTGTTGTGTCGTTGGGTTACTGGTCTGTTTGGTTATTGGTTTGTTGTGATGTTGGGTTATTGGGTTGTTGTGTCGTTGGGTTATTGGGTTGTTGTGTTGTTGGGTTGTTGTGTTGTAGGTTTGTTGTTGTGTCGTTGGGTTATTGGGTTGTTGTGTTGTTGGGTTGTTGTGTTGTAGGGTTGTTGTTGTGTCATTGGGTTGTTGTGTCGTTGGGTTATTAGTTTGTTGGGTTATTGGGTTGTTGGGTTGTGTTATTTTGTTGTTGGGTTGTGTCATTGGGTTGTAGGGTTGTTGTGTCGTTGGGTTGTTGTGATGTTGGGTTATTGTGATGTTGGGTTATTGGGTTGTTGTGTCGTTGGGTTATTGGTTTGTTGGGTTATTGGGTTGTCGTGTTGTTGGGTTGTTGTGTCGTTGGGTTGTAGGGTTGTTGGGTTGTTGTCTCGTTGTGTTGTTGGGTTATTGGCATGTTATGTTATTGGGTCGTTGGGTTATTGGTTTGTAGGGTTATTGGGTTGTTGTTATTGGCTGTATATTTTTCAACTTCAACACTGTGAGGCCGGAAAGAAAATCTGGCACTTACTTGAGAACCTGCGCCACCGTGTTGGGACCATACCACTCTCCGACAGACTTCCCCTCACCGACCCCCATCTGTGCTGCTCGGGGCAAAAAACAGGAGAGCTCATGACTGACAGACATGAGAGGGTTCCACCTTACGACGCTTATCGCGGTCTCCCACCCCGCCAACAGTCTGATCTCACGCCCCCTGCCTACAGTTTAAATAGCAACGCTACGTCAGAATATACCCTCCCTGACGGGCGTGGTCATCCCCGAATGAGGTGTGTGGCAAACCCAGGTGCACCGCCGACTGAAAACAACCTGTCCAGACTTCGGTCGCTGTCTCGGCGTGTCCAACGCGGAGAACCTCACATCGAGTCCTTCACCACTTAAATAGCGATCCGCCAAAGTCAGAGCGCCACTCGGCTCTTAAAGGGAACAGGGAGCGAGGCGCTGATTGGTCTATTGTACGTAACACCCTAAACTCACCCATGAAGAATTAAAAGGATGGACATGTTCTTTTGTGCGGTGTCCCTCGTTATGATAGACACACTGACACGCCCTAACGATGATTACTGGACGGAAGCTGGATTTCGATTGGACCGGCAGTCCTGCAGGACGCCCTCAATTGACTTCTTTAGTTTTAATTGTTAAAGACGGGGTCACATGATCACCATACGGTCTGTACATGGCTGTCCTACACTGTTGGCGCTACCCCCCCACTCAAGGAGGATGGGTTCCCCACTGAGCCTCGGTCCTCACAAGGTTTCTTCCTTTAAATAACAACAGAACAGGGGGTTTTGTCTTGCTCTTTGGGGGTTTAAAGGTTTAGAACTCTGTAAAGCTGCTTTGTGATGATGTACTATAATATACAACATATAATATACGTTATAATATATAAACACACACACACACACACACACACACACACACACACATACCCATCTGGTGAATTGAGAAACAGCTATCTTTCTTGTCCAGAAAGCAGTGCAGGATGCGCAGGTACTCCGCCGTCTGCCGCCGATCACTCTCCCACCTCCATTCTACAGATAACGTTTACAGAGCTCTCAAACTCTACGTTCAGACAACCCTTCCTCACTCCTGCCATTCCTCCACCTGGTGGTGGAGGGTCAGACTATCAATCTGAAGATCTATCCAGCCATCCATTATCTTCTGCTTTATCCTCTATTAGAGTTGCAGGGGGGGGGGGGGCCTTCCCCATGCCCATCCAGGGGAGATCCTCACTCACTGGGCACACACTCACTCACACAGACACACTCTATATGGGGCAATTTGGAGAATTCAATTGACCTTGATCCATGTTTTTTGACTGTGGGAGGAAACCGGAGAACCTGGAGGAAACCCACACGGACACAGGGAGAACATGGAAACTCCACCCAGATGGGGATACGAACCGGGAATTCCCAGCACTGAGAGGAGAACATGCTAAACCACTAAGCCACCATGCCACCCATATCTGATTCCCATCCATCCATTATCTTCTGCTTTATCCTCTATTAGGGTCGCGGGAGGGGTTCCCCATGCCCATCCAGGGGAGGTTTCGGGCGCTGGGCAGATACACCCAGGACAGGGGGGGGGGGGCAATCAATCACTGGACTTGCACTCACTCACACACACACACACTCTATATGGGGCAATTTGGAGAACTCAATTCACCTTGATCCATGTGTTTGGACTGTGGGAGGAAACCGGAGAACCCGGAGGAAACCCATGCGGACACGGGGAGAACATGCAAACTCCACCCAGATGTGGATATGAACCGGGAATACCCAGCGCTGAGAGGAGAACATGCTAAACCACTAAGCCACCGTGCCGCCACCCAATCTGAATGTTGGGGGTTCAAATCCCACACTTGCTGGAGTTACCAAGGATTAGATTAAGAGCAAATTGTGCAGCAGACAGATGAGCTACAGGTGTGCTGTGAGTCCACATGTACAAGCTGAAGCCGTGGGGCAATCGTGTCCCATTTACCCCCACAAAATCAGAGGCATCACACACTGTCACAATATTAAGAAAGAAATCCATTTGGATCCAACCTCGGCTCAGGTGTCTGCAGATCAGAGCCTGCGCGAGAATCATCTGCCCACAGCGCAGCATGCAGCCCCAGCCGGTGTCCGATGACGGGCCGGTGCCACCTACAGGCCAACAGACACCATACAAAAATAAATAAGACAGGTTATTTAAAATGATGTGATGGAAGTCTCTCTCTCTCCCTCTCTCTCTCTCTTTAATACCAGTGGTGTTCCGTATCCGATAAAGAGAGAGTGCTGTATTTTAGGGGTGCTGAAAAAAAATCTACCATACATTGACCATCGAACATACACCCCACATCCATCCATCCATCCATCATTATCTTCCTCTAATAGGGTCGTGGGGGGGAGGGGATGTTCTCCATCCCATCCAGGGGAGAAGGTTTTGGGTGTTGGGCAGATACACCCAGGATAGGGCTGAACACACACTCACTCACACAGACACACTCTATATGGGGCAACTTGGAGCATTCAATTCCCCTTGAATCCCTGTCTTTGGACTTTGGGAGGAAACCGGAGAATCCAGAGGAAACCCACGTGGACACAGAGAGAACATGCAAACTCCACCCAGATTGGGATTCCAACCGGGAATCCGTAATTCGAAGCGCAAGAGGAGAACATGCTAATCACCACATGGATATACCTCAACACTAGGTACAAGCTTCCGATTGGATAATGACTAATCCATCCATCCATTATCTTCCGCTTTATTCTCTATTATGATCGCGGGGGGGTTCCCCATGCCCATCCAGGGGAGAATGTTTGGGGTGCTGGGCAGATACACTCAGGACAGGGTGGGGCAATCTATCGCTCACTCACACAGACACACTCTATATGGGGCAATTTGGAGCATTCAATTCACCTTGAATCCATGTTTTTGGACTGTGGGAGGAAACCGGAGAACCCGGAGGAAACCCACATGGACACGGGGAAGACATGGAAACTCCACCCAGATTTGGATTCGAATCGGGAATCCCTAATGCTGAGAGGAGAACATGCTAAACCACTAAGCCACCGTGCCGCCCTCCCCTGAATATGTATGTATTTAATATGTAGCTGCTGAAGTAAATAAAACTGATCTGCCTTAAATACAGAACATCTGACCTGGAGAATAAATAAAGGACCATGTGCCCTCGCTGCACGAACGATCGGATGCTTGCCCTCATGATTGTGGAGATTAAGGATAATGGAGGATAATGGAGGATCACCCACCTATAGGGCAGAACTTCTTTCTGTATGTGAACCATAACCGCGAACGCACGTCAGAAAGCAGCTCCGACTTCTCTGCAAAGGAAACAGAAGAACAGACGAGCTGACGACGGTAAACGAGACTGAACTCATTAACTTAACACTCAGAGATACAAAGCTCAGAAACATTTATTCATTATCTTCCACTTTATCCTCTATTAGGGTCGCGGGGGGTTCCCCATGCCCATCCAGGGGAGAACGTTTTGGGCGCTGGGCAGATAGATCCAGGACAGGGTGCCAATCTATCACTGGGCATACACTCACTCACACAGACACACTCTATATGGGGCAATTTGGAGAATTCAATTGACTTGATCCATGTTTTTGGACTGTGGGAGGAAACCGGAGAACCCGGAGGAAACCCACGCAGACACGGGGAGAACATGGAAACTCCACGCAGATTGGGATTCGAACCAGGAATCCCTAGTGCTGAGAGGAGAACATGCTAAAGCACTAAGCCACCGTACCGCCCAGCTCAGAAACACGGCAACATAAAACATCCCTCCATCCACTGACCGGCTCCATGTGCTTCATTTTGCACTTTCCATTTGGTCATTTAGCAGATGCCAGGGGCATTTTTAGGGTTTCAGAGGGCTTTTGCCCAGATCCCTTATTGCCCCTCTGTCCTTGTTAAAAATTGCCCTTTCATGAGTGTATTTATCCAGCCATCCATTATCTTCCGCTTTATCCTATATCAGGGTCACAGGGGGGTTGGGGGGGTTCCCCATGCCCATCCAGGGGAGAATGTCTCGGGCGCTGGGCAGATACACCCAGGACAGGGGGCAATCTATCACTGTGCACACACTCACTTACACAGACACACTCTATATGGGGCAATTTGGAGAACTTAATTGACTTGATCCATGTTTTTGGACTGTGGGAGGAAACCGGGGAACCCGGTTGGTCCATCGTTCGATCCCGCTGCTGGAGGAGAGGCTGCAGAGAAAGCTGCTCTTATTTGATCCGGGGCAACTGACAAAACACCCGGGGTTATAACCGCAAAAGCCCAGGACTAATGACGTGCCTGGTAGACGCTTTTATCCAAGGTGAACCCAGGGTTCATCACAACATCCCCTGGAGCAATGGGGATTAAGGGCCTTGTTTAAGGACCCACAGTGGTAACTTCAGTGGACCTGGGATTCGAACCCCCAACCTTTAGATTGACAGCCCAACACCCTGACCACTGAGCTACCGCTCCCTTCTTTATATATATTAGAAGGAATCTTATGTTGGGCAGCACAGTGGCCTAGTGGTTTAGCATGTTCTCCTCTCAGGGCTGGGGATTCCTGATTCGAATCTCAATCTGGGTGGAGTTTCCATGTTCTCCCCGTGTTTCCTCTTACAGTCCAAAAACATGGATTAAGGTCAAGGTTTGCATTCTCCAAATTGCCCCATACACACTAGCTCTGCGGTTAGGGTGTTAGGCTATCAATCTGCAGGTTGTGGGTTCAAAACCCCGGTTTTCTGAAGTTACCAATATTGGTTCTTGAGCAAGACCGTTAACCCAAATTGTTCCAGGGATACTGTTTTGATTGTCAATTAAACTCTGGGTATTAATTAATTAGAGGTGTTGCCAAGTTCCTGGAGGTGCCGTCAGCTCTTCATCATGGTTCTGCTGAAGCTCTGCGGCTACGACGATTTTCTGATGGAACCTGGAGTTCTACTGGACCGGCGGTCCTGCAGGACGCCCTCAATGGACTTATATAGTTTTTCAATTGTTAAATACGAGTCACATGATCACCACACAATCTGTACATGGCGGTCTAACACTGTTGGTGGATGAGGATGAGTCCCCCACTGAGCCTCGGTCCTCACAAGGTTTCTTCACAACAGGGAGTTTTGTCTTGCCGCTGTCTTTTAGTCTTGCTCTTTGGGGGTTTAAAGGTTTATAACTCTGTAAAGCTGCATTGTGACGATGTACGATTGTTAAAAAAAAGAAGCTATATAAATGAACTACTGAAACTTGAACCTGTGGCCAAGCCTGTGCTCCCATAGAAGTTCAAGTTCAAGTCATTTATTTTTAGAGCGTTTTTTACAATCATACATCGTCACAAAACAGCTTTACAGTTTTAAAAGCCTTTAAACCCCCAAAGAGCAAGACAAAGAGACAGCGGCAAGACAAAACTCCCTGTTATGTTGTTATGTAAGGAAGAAACCTTGTGAGGACCGAGGCTCAGTGGGGGACTCATCCTCCTTGAGCGGGGGGGGCAGCATCAACAGTGTAGGACAGTCATGTACAGATTGTGTAATAATTATGTGACCCGTATTTCACTATTGGAAAACTCTACAAGTCCATAAGTAGGGTGTGGTAGCTCAGTGGTCAGGGCATTGGGCTGTCAATCTGAAGGTTGGTGGTTCAAATCCCAGATCCACTGAAGTTACCAATGTGGGTCCTTGAGCGAGGCCCTTAACCCTCATTGCTCCAGGGATGCTGTGATTAACCCTGTGCTCAACTTGTAAGTCGCTTGGGATAAAAGCGTCATAAATGACCAAATGTAAGTCCATTTAGTCCATTGAGGGCGTCCTGCAGGACCACCAGTCCAATAAGAATCCAGGTTCCATTCAGCAATTGTCGAGGTCGCAGTGCTTCAGCAGAACCATGGATGAAACGGCTTTGTAAGTTGTTTTGGATAATGGTGTCTACCAAATGGCCGAATGTGATGTAAGTCATGGATGTGAATGTGACTCCACCATTACCTGTTTTAACGTCGTAACACTCTCCCAAAATCCACACAGGCTCCTCTGTATCTGGAAAGTCGTCTAGGTATTCAGTAAACACGTTGATCTGGTTTTCATACTTGGCTAAAACTGGAACAATAAAGCGGGGATTAACTTTGTTAGATATTTGGAAGTTGATTCGCATTAACACCAGTTATAACACTATAACTACACAGCAGGCTCAGAGTCGTCTTCTAACATTGAGACGTTAGAACAGTTTCTTTGTCTCTCGTAAATGAAGGAAAGCTGACGCTGTTATCGAGATGCGACGAGGCCACAACAAAGAAACTTTCTTTTTTGTTGTTTTTTTTAAAGGAAGAAACTTTTAAAAAGCCACAGTGAATATATATGTATCTTAAAGGTGGCACAGTGGCGTTACCGCCTCACAGCAAGAAGGTGGTGGGTTCAAGTCCCTTCTGTGTGGAGGACAAATGTCCTCTCTGTGTATTAATGGGTTTATCCAGGATACTTTGGATTTCCTTACACATTCCAAAGACACAATACATTGAAGAGACTAATTGCCCCATGTAAACTATGGTAGAGTATCTAAGGGTCAGTCATGTCTGAGTGGATAACACACACACACACACACACACACACACACACACACACACATATATATATATATATATATATATATATATATATATATATATATATATATATATATATATATATATATATAAATCTTATTTGACATATACTAAAATAACCTTTACAATGAGAAATTGTATTCTTAGCAAGAAGGTGGTGGGTTCAATCCCTTCTGTATGGAGGACAAATGTCCTCTCTGTGTATTAATTGGTTTATCCAGGATACTTTAGATTTCCTTACACATTCCAAAGACACAGTACATTGAAGAGACTAATTGCCCCATGTAAACTATGGTAGAGTATCTAAGGGTCAGTCATGTCTGAGTGGATAACACACACACACACACACACACACATATATATATATATATATATATATATATATATATATATATATATATATATATATATATATATATATATATATATATATATATATATATAAATCTTATTTGACATATACTAAAATAACCTTTACGATGAGAAATTGTATTCTTAGCAAGAAGGTGGTGGGTTCAATCCCTTCTGTATGGAGGACAAATGTCCTCTGTGTCTTAATGGGTTTACCCTGGGGACTTTAGTTTCCTCACACATTCCAAAGACACAGTACACTGAAGAGACTAATTGCCCCATGTAAACTATGGTAGTGTCTTATTTGACATATACTATAATAACCTTTACAATGAGACATTATATTTTGACATTAACACCAGTTATAACACTATAACTACACAGCAGGCTCAAAGTCGTCTCCTAACATTGAGACGTTATAACAGTTTCTTTGTCGTTAATGAAGGAAAGCTGACGCTGTTATCGAGATGCGACGAGGCCACAACAAAGAACAAAGAAACTTTCTTTTTTGTTGTTTTTTTTAAAAGGAAGAAACTTTGGGACGACCAAGGCTCAGTGGTCCAAAGCCACAGTGAATGTGTGCTGTTATCAGAGCTAAACATGAGTTTAGGACCTTTTTTTGGCCAGGAAGTGTAAATATGTATCTTAAAGGTGACACAGTGGTGTTACCGCCTCACAGCAAGAAGGTGTTGGGTTCAAGTCTCTCTCTGTGTCTTAATGGGTTTACAAATTCCAAAGACACAGTACATTGAAGAGACTAATTGCCCCATGTAAACTATGGTAGAGTCTTGTTTGTCATATACTAGAATAACCTTTACAATGAGAAATTGTATTCTCAGCAAGAAGGTGGTGGGTTCAAGTCCCTCTCTGTGTCTTAATGGGTTTACCCCGGGGACTTTGGTTTCCTCACACATTCCAAAGACACAGTACACTGAAGAGACTATTTGCCCCATGTAAACTATGGTAGTGTCTTATTTGGCATATACTATGATAACATTTACAATGAGACATTATGCTTTGACATTAACACCAGTTATAACACTATAACTACACAGCAGGCTCAGAGTCGTCTCCTAACATTGAGACGTTATAACAGTTTCTTTGTCTCTCGTTAATGAAGGAAAGCTGACGCTGTTATCGAGATGCGACGAGGCCACAACAAAGAACAAAGAACAAAAAACTTCAACTCAGTTACGAAACGCCTCAGCGACTAACATCTACAAAGAGCCGACCGCCGGTCGAGTCCCAAAACTTCCACCAAGTGTAGTTTACATAAAAAAAACCAACACACTTCAGCGACAAACTGCCGCTTAGAAGAATGATTAGGCAAATTTTCCGCCTTTACCTGCCTCCATCCTGAGCTGTCAGCGGCGTTTTAAAGTCAACACCGCAAACACGGCCGGGAGGGCTTGTGGGTAATGGAGTCCGCAGCCCAGTTTGAGGAAAAGTCGCGGACGACCGTCAAAACGACATTTCCCAGGGGTGTCGTTAGCGTTCTAACAAGGCCTGCGTTCGACTGAGCCTCCGCGCTGCATTCTGGGTGCTGTAGTCCCTCGGGTTTATTTATTTATTTAATGACGTGTTTTAAGTAGCGGGGCATTCCGGATCTTTTCAGAGAGTTCGGTTCTTTTGGCCCGGCTCTTTCGGCTCCTAACCCTTGACTATTTTTGTAGTTTAAAGCAGTTTAATTACCAAATTATGTCTGAAATTAATTACTACTGTAATTATACATTATAAATATTTATTTTTTAATAATATTGGTTTTATGGAAATAATTAGCATTGTACAGATTGCTATAAAAATAAACTGTAATAAATACAATACAGGGCGACATGGTGGTTCAACATGTTCTGCTCTTAGCACTAGGGATTCCCGGTTCGAATCCCAATCTGGGTGGAGTTTGCATGTTCTCCCCGTGTCCGCGTGGGTTTCCTTCAGATTCTCCGGTTTCCTTCCACAGTCCAAAAACATGGATCAAGGTCAATTGAGTGCTCCAAATTGCCCCATATAGAGTGTGTCTGTGTGAGTGAGTGTGTGCCCAGTGATAGATTGCCCCCTGTCCTGGGTGTATCTGCCCAGCATCCGAAACGTTCTCCCCGGGATGGTCATGGGGACCCTCCCCCCTCCCACATGACCCTAATAGAGGATAAAGCGGAAGATAATGAATGGATGGAAAATTAACATCAGGGCGAAAAAGTGGCTTAGTGGTTTAGCATGTTCTCCTCTCAGCGCTAGGCATTTCCGGTTCGAATCGCAATCTGGGTGGAGTTTGCATGTCCTCCCCATGTCTGCGTGGGTTTTCTCCAGGTTCTCCGGTTTCCTCCCACATTTCAAAAACATGGATCAAGGCCTATTGAATTCTCCAAATTGCCCCATATAGAAAGTGTGTGTCTGTAAGTGAGTGTGTACCCATCGATAGATTGACCCCCTGTCCTGGGTGTATCGGCCCAGCGCCCGAAACTTTCTCCCCTGGATGGGCATGGGGAACGCCCCCATGACCCTAAGGGAGGATGAAGCAGAAGATAATGGATGGATGGATTAGTCATTATCCAATGGGAAGCTCAAACCTAGTGCTGAGGTAAATCCATGAGGTGATTAGCATGTTCTCCTCTTAACGCTGGGGATCCAGGTTCGAATCTCAATCTGGGTGGAGTTTCCATGTTCTCTCCGTGTCTGTGTGCTGACTCCTCGGGGGTTCTCAGCACACCAGGGTGGACAGGGTGCCAATCTATTAATGGGAACACACTCACTCACACAGACACACTCTATATGGGGCAATTTGGAGAATTCAATTAACCTTGATCCATGTTTTTGGACTGTGGGAGTAAACAGGAGTACCCGGAGGAAACCCAACCAGCCATCCATTATCTTCCACTTTATCCTCTATTAGGGTCGCGGGGTGGTGGTGGGGTTACTTTTGCCCATCCAGGGGAGAATGTTTCAGGCGCTGGGCAGATACACCCAGGACATGGGGGCAATCTATCGCTGGGCACACCCTCACTCACACAAACACACTGTATATAGGGCAATTTGGAGCATTCAATTCACCTTAATTCATGTTTTTGGATGTGTCCAAACTTGTCTACGCTTTCTGTCACTTATTTTCTTCACCATTTGTGTGTGTGTGTGTGTGTGTGTGTGTGTGTGTGTGTGTGTGTGTGTGTGTGTGTGTGTTTGTGTGTATGTGCAACCCCCCCCCCCCCACATCGGCTCCCCAATCAAGAAGCGTCTCTCCTCGTTCACTTCAATGAGCCGACTCTTAGAGCCGGCTCGTTCGCGACCGATTCATCACTATTGGTTTCATCTGGATTCGCGGTGCGAAGCGGCATTTAAAGCTTTGAATTTACGCGTTAAGAAGAAAACTTCTGTGGTAAATACGCGTTGTTTTGTTGTATTTTAATGATAAACGCAATTAATACTGACCGACATTCACGGGTTATTTATTTATCTTGAACTAGCTTAGCAATGTAGCCACGGGATAAAGTAAACACTTCTCAACAAAACACCGAAATGAAAAAGACACCGAGAACAAAATACAATACTGAAGTTCACTCATGATTTATCGTTAGGGCGGCACGGTGGCTATTTAGTGGTTTAGCATGTTCTCCTCTCAGCGCTGGGAATTCCCGGTTCGAATCCCAATTTGGGTGGAGTTCCCATGTTATCCCCGTGTCCGCGTGGGTTTCCTCCTGGTTCTTCGGTATCCTCCCACAGTCCGAAAATATTGCTCAAGTCAATTGAGTTCTCCAAATTGCCCCATATAAAGTGTGTGTGTGAGAGTGTGTCCAGCGATAGATTGCCCCCCTGTCCTGGGTGTATCTGCCCAGCGCCCGAAACGTTCTCCCCTGGATGGGCATGGGGAACCCCCCCCCTGCGACCCTAATAGAGGATGAAGCGGAAGATAATGAGTGGATGGGTGTGTGGGTGGCATGGTGGCTTAGTGGCTTAGCATGTTCTCCTCTCAGCGCTGGGGATTCCCGGTTCGTATCCCTATCTGGGTTTCCATGTTCTCCCCGTGTCTCCGTGGGTTTTCTCCGGGTTCTTTGGTTTCCTCCCACAGTCCAAAAACATGGATCAAGGTCAATTGAATTCTCCAAATTGTCCCATATAGAGTGTGTCTGTGTGAGTGAGTGTGTGTCCAGCAATAGATTGCCCCCCTGTCCTGGGTGTGCCATTGGATGGGCATGGGGAACCCCCCCCCCCCGCGACCCTAATAGAGGATAAAGTGGAAGATAATGGATGGATTTATCGTAAGTAATCACCGTGTTGTGATGTCATTATGCGTCACATGGGGAAAAGTAATGGATACTGGGTTTGGTTCGGCATTCTTTTCCATAAACATGTAATTTTTTAAATATATAACAAACAATTAAAGCTGCAAATAACAAAATAGAACCATAATTAAAGGAGGAACGTTCAGGCGCTGGGCAGATACGCCCAGGACAGGGCGCCAATTAATCACTGCACATATACCCACTCACTGAGTGGGGCAACTGAGACCAGCCAATTCACCTTAACATCAGGATTTTGGTCTGGGGGAGGAAACATAACTCAGGGGAAACCATCCATCCATTATCTTCCGCTTTATCCTATATTGGGGTCATGGGGGGGGGGGGTTCCCCATGCCCATCCAGGGGAGAACGTTTCGGGCACTGGGCAGATACACCCAAGACAGGGTGCCAATCTATCACTGGACACACACTCACTCACACACACACACTCTATATGGGGCAATTTGGGGAACTCAATTGACTTGATCCATGTTTTTGGACTGTGGGAGGAAATCGGAGAACCCGGAGGAAACCCACGTGGACAAGGGGAGAACATGGAAACTCCACCCAGATTGGGATTCAAACCGGGAATCCCTAACGCTGAGAGGAGAACATGCTAAACCACCTCATAATCTTTTTATCTTGGCCGATTTATCCTCTTCTAGGGTCACAGGGGGGATCCCCATGCCCATCCAGGGTAGAACGTATCTGGCGTTGGACAGATACACCCAGGACAGGGGGGCAATCTATCGCAGGGAACATACTCACTAACAGACACACTCTATATGGGGCAATTTGGAGAATTCAATTGACTTTGAATACATGTTTTTGGACTGTGGGAGGAAACCGGAGAGCCCGGAGAAAACCCATGTGGACACGGGGGGGAACATGGAAACTCCACCCAGATTGGGATTCGAACTGGGAATCCCCAGCGCTGAGAGGAGAACATGCTAAAGCACTAAGCCACCGTGCCGCCGCAGATGCATCATGTGTGTTTTTCGTTGCAGGATACGAGGCCCGTTGTTTCCCGCCAGCGGAATGTCGTACATGTTGGCGACCGACTCGGTGTCCAGCGTCCTGCCCCTGCTGCAGGCGTGCATCGACGGCGACCTGACCTACGCCAAACGCCTGCTCGAGAGCGGCTTCGACCCGAACGCGCGGGACTGCCGAGGACGCACGGGTCTGCACCTGGCCGCCGCCCGCGGAAACGTGGAGATCTGCCACATGCTGCACAAATTCGGCGCCGACCTGCTGGCCACCGACGCGCAGGGCAACACTGCGCTGCACATGTGCGGCCACGTGGACACCATACAGTTCCTGGTGACGAATGGACTGAAGATCGACATCTGGTCGGTATCTGAATCCCCCACGCTAAACAAAGATCGGAATTGGTACCAATTATCCATTATCTTCCGCTTTATCCTATATTAGGGTCGTGAGGGTGGGGGGGGGTCTCCATGCCCATCCAGGGGAGAACATTTCAGGCTCTGGGCAGATGTACGGTGCTGTACGGTGGCCGAGCGGATACTTAACATGATATGCAGTACGCTCGGGAGGGGGCGCCATAAAAATTAAAATTTCAAAACATTTTTAAAAAAACGATTCTTGGGCATTTCGAATCGATTCAGAATTGCCAGGACTATGAATTGCGATTGTTTGAAGAGAGAGGTGAGCAGACCTGGGATTAATTGATGGTAAGGTACCCCGAGGGCACTTCAGCTCTAATCCTTGTGGGGACCGGGAATCGAACCAGGGACCTTCAGGTTACAAGGCTGGCCCCTTAACCACAAGCCTACACCTTTACGATTATGATGATCTGCTTATTGTGTGTTATTACAATCTGTGTGAACTATTAAAGCAATGCAGTACGAGAGGGCGTGGCATTATAGTGAATAAATCACATAAGGATTCCCGACGTGTTATTAGTCCCGACGTGTAGCGGAGTAGAGTTCCACCTCTTTCCGTGATTTATTCACAATAACACACTATATAAACACAATAACACATTATAAAACACACTATAATAAAAAAAAACAAGGTTTGATTCATTAATGCGTTTATTGAAAGCAAAATCGTTAATAATGTGCTCTTTCGCCACATGATCTAGTCAGTTTTTTGAAGCAAACACTGACCCTGAGTAACAGGTTTCCGGTTTCTCTAACAATCAACTACAGCCAACTAGTGGGCAAAATACAGAACACACTTTATAAAAAACATGAGGAAAAATATTGTATTGTATATCATGCATTGATACGAATGTTAAGTGCTCAGAGGTGTGTGTTATTGTCAATGATGTCACGGCTGAACAAACGGCGCAGCCAATCAGATTAAATAAGTGTTCTGCTGCTGCAGTAATCATAATGGAGCGACACCATTGGTCCTGGCGAAGCGGCGCGGCGTGCACAAGGACGCCCTTCGCCTGTTGGAGGGGCTGGAGGAGCAGGAGGTGAAAGGCTTCAACCGGAGCTCCCACTCCAGCCTGGAGAAGATGCACATTGCTGATAATGAAAGGTGAGCAAAGACTGGATTCATCTGTCTACAAAAACAAAACCAAAGTTAGGACACGCTCCCTATCTCCTCCACTTACCATATAGATGAATTTTTTTTTTTTTACAATTTCAGACTGTAGTCCATCTGTTCTCAGGTTGCCAATCCATTGCTGAGTACACTCACTCACACAAGCACACACACTATATGGGGGCAATTTAGAGCATTCCATCCATCCATCCATTATCTTCCGCTTTATCCGTTATTAGGGTCGCGGGGGGGTTCCCCATGCCCATCCAGAGGAGAACGTTTCAGGCACTGGGAAAATATACCCAGGACAGGAGGGCAATCTATCACTGGGCACACACTCACTCACACAGACACACTCTATATGGGGCAATTTGGAGAATTCAATTGACTTGATCCATGTTTTTGGACTATGTGAGGAAACCGGAGAACCCGGAGGAAACCCACGCAGACATGGGGAGAACATGGAAACTCCACCCAGATGGGGATTCGAACTGGGAATCCCTAGTGCGGAGAGGAGAACATGCTTAACCACTAAGCCGGTGGATTACATGAGTGGGAATAGAAATGAGAACATGCTGCATTCTGCGTCTCTTTCTCTGTTTCTCCTTTAAAGTGCCATGGAGAGCCACTCGCTGCTCCTGCCCCACCTTCACCGCAACGACGGAGTGCTGTCCAGCTTCCGCACCACGTGGCAGGAGTTCGTGGAGGACCTCGGCTTTTGGAGGGTTCTGCTCCTGCTGCTCATCATCGCCCTGCTGTCGTTGGGCATCGCTTACTACGTCAGTGGAGTTCTGCCGTTCAGCTCCAGCCAGTTGGAGCTGGTGCATTAAGGATGGAGGAGGACTCAACAGGGAGGCTTTCCATGGGACAGAACGGTTCCCTGTTCCCCGAGGTCAACAGCGGAACAGAGTTCTTTTTTTTAAAATAAGCTGAGCGAAGCGTCTTTTAACCAACGTTATCACGATCATCTCCTCTTTTTAAGGACGTCTGTACATAATATTTAAAAACCGTCGCATGATATCGATGTTCCGTTACGTTTGATGTCATCATGAACAGAGATGGGCTCTTCTGCACGTAATGGATCAAATGTAAAAATGCTGATTTTGTCAAAATTTTAATAGTGTTAATAAAGTCCTTTAGTGTTTAATGTTTGCCAGGTTTTTTTTTTCTGTGGGGAGTTGGCATGTTCTTCCTGTGCCTAAGTGGGCATTCTCAAGGGTAACCTCCGAAACATTCCAAAAATGTGCTGATGGGTATATTAAATTATGGGTATATCATATAATTGCCTCCTGATTGGATCATTTCTAAACTATGGAATAAAAATGCTGACTTCCATTTCAGATATTCATTCATTTATTATCTCCCGCTTTATCCTCTATTAGGGTCGCGGTGGGGTTCTCCATGCCCATCCAGGGGAGAACGTCTCAGGCGCTGGGCAGATACACCCAGGACAGGGTGCCAATCCATCACTGGGCACACACTCACTCACACAGACACACACTCTATATGGGGCAATTTTGAGAATTAATTTGACTTGATCCATGTTTTTGGACTGTGGGAGAAAACCGGAGAATCCGGAGGAAACCCATGCAGACACAGGGAGAACATGGAAACTCCACCCAGATGGGGATTCGAACCCGGAATCCCTAGCGCTGAGAGGCGAACGTGCTAAACCACTAAGCCACCGTGCCGCCCATTTCAGATATATATATATATATATATATATATTAGAATTATATTGTTATAGAATATATATCTTTTTGCTATATTTCATTCAAAATCTAATATTTTAATTTCTTCTAATAAAATTGCTTAAGGTGCAAGTGTGGCCATGAACCACAATTTTATATGCTCTCTGTGTGTGTATATATATATATATGTGTGTGTGTGTGGGGGGGGGGTTCTCCGGTTTCCTCCCACAGTACAAAAACATGGATCAAGGTCAACTGAGTTCTCCAAATTGCCCCATAAAGTGTGTGTGAGTATGTGTTCAGTGATAGATTGCCTCCCTGTCCTGGGTGTATCTGCCCAGCGCCGGAAACGTTCTCCCCTGGATGGGCATGGGGAACCCCCCCCCCCCCTCCACCCGCGACTCTAATAGAGGATAAAGCTGAAGATAATGGATGTGTGTGTGTGTGTGTGTGTGTGTGTGTGTGTGTGTGAGGGCTTACATTTAAAGCACTAAATTCCTCTGTGTGTAAGTACAGTAGGGTAAATTGATAAAAACATCACAACACAACACGAATCTCAAAAGACTACAAAACAATGTACTACAAAGACAATGAGCGCCGATAAGTGACGTCACGGGGCTCACGTGTTCCAAACGTCTTCGATTCCTTACCGATGCCCCGTCCCTGATGTCAACAGTCTGTGTTCGGCTGAAAATGCCCCCGTTCTTAAATCTGCCCTCCCTCCCGACTCTTTGCGGGGTATAAGAAGAAGGAACCATGAACCTGCGCGGCTTCTTCCAGGATTTTAACCCGAGGTAAAGCAACCGAGCGGCGCGTTGTGGGCGACGGTACCGTTAGCATGTAGCTTCAGGCCTCCGGGACTGCGCGTCGGTTCCGGCTGTTTTTAGTCTCTTAAACTTCTTAATTTACACCTCAATTAACTGCTAAACTTTAATAATAATAATAATAACAATAATAATAATATTGAATGCTCATGGCTCCTGAAGTAATTTCAGAGCGCTTGAGCGAGCTAGATTTAACATTCCCAACTTTAATTTAAATTTATTTATATATAGATATAAAACGTTGGCTTAGTGGTTTGGCATGTTCTCCTTTCACCACTAGGGATTCCTGGTTCAAGTCCCCATCTGGGTGGAGTTTGCATGTACTCCCCGTGTCCGCGTGGGTTTCCTCTGGGTTCTCCGGTTTCCTCCCACAGTCCAAAAACAGGAATTAGGTCATTTGAATTCTCCATTATAATTGCCCCATATAGAGTGTGTCTGTGTGAGTGAGTGTGTGTTCCGTGATAGATTGCCCCCTTGTCCTGGGTGTATCTGCGCCCGAGACGTTCTCCCCTGGATGATGCGGAAGATGATGGATGGATATATATATAATACATATGCTTTACCTTTTTGGATGATTAATAAAAGGTTGAAAGCTTAATTATAGTGCAGTGAAGTGAGATTGTGCAGATTGTATGTAATGGAGGTTACTACATCCTGAAGGTTTATCCATCCATCCATCATCTTTGTATTAGGTTCCCCATGCCCCCTATCCAGGGGTGAACGTTTCGGGCGCTGGGCAGATACACCCAGGACAGGACACCAGTTTGTCACTGGACACACACAAACACACTCTATATGGGGCAATTTCAATCCATCCATCTATTGTCTTCTGCTTTATCCTCTACTAGGGTCGCGGGAGGGCGTGGCGTTGGACACGCTGGAGGTGTTATATCTCCCAGCTTGTCTGGGGACACCTCAGGGTTCCCCCGGTCGAGCTGGTGGAGGTGGCTTGGGCGAGGGAGGTCTTGGTCTCTTTACTTGGGTTGCTGCCCCCACGACCTGAACCCCGGACAAGCGGAAGATAATGGATGGATGGATCGATTAATCGGAAAAAATAATCTGCCGAATAATCGATTATCAAAAGAACCGTTAGTTGCAGCCCTACCTCAGGACGGGGTGCCAGTCCATCACTGGACAGTGTGACAGAGATGAGATGCACCGTATAAATGACAGATGGTCATTAATGGTTTATAGGGGAGGTCATCCTTAAATATATATGGGTGGATGATCTGATCTGTCTGTGGCGAGCGAGCTGATGGTTAATGTCCTTTTGTTCTCTTCCAGCAAATTCCTGATCTATGCATGTCTCCTCCTGTTCTCCGTGCTGCTGTCCCTGCGCTTGGACAAGGACATAGAGTGGAGCTACTGGGCTGTGTTTGCACCCATCTGGCTCTGGAAGCTCATGGTTATCATCGGGGCTTCTGTAGGCACAGGGGTTTGGGCGCACAATCCTCAGTACAGGTCAGTGGGATCGGTGCTGTGAGGTCCACGCCGTTACATTCAATATTTTACACAAGATATTAACCCAATATTGATAAAACTACGGGCGGCATGGTGGCTTAGTGGTTTGGCATGTTCTCCTCTCAGTGCTAGGGATTCCAGGTTCGAATCGCAATCTGGGTGGAGTTTCCATGTTCACAGTCCAAAAACATGGATCAAGGCCAATTGATTGCTCCAAATTGCCCCATATAGAGTGTGTCTGTGTGAGTGAGTGTGTGCCCAGTGATAGATTGGCGTCTTCTCCTGGGTGTATCTGCCCAGCGCCCGAAACGTTCTTCCCTGGATGAGCATGGGGAACCCCCCCCCCCCTTCCCGACCCTAGTAGAGGATAAAGCAAAAGATAATAGATGGATGGAAAATTAAATTCAGGGTGACAAAGTGGCTTAGTGGTTTGGTATGTTCTCCTTTCAGCGCTAGGGATTTCTGGTTTGAATCGCAATCTGGTTTGAATCGCAAAAAAAAGTTTCCATGTTCTCCCCATGTCCGCGTGGGTTTCCTCCGGGTTCTCCGGTTTCCTCCTACAGTGCAAAAACATGGATCGAGGTCAATTGAATTCTCCAGATTGCCCCATTTAGTGTGTGTTTGTGTGAGTGAGTGCGTGCCCAGTGATAGATTGCCTCCCTGTCCTGGGTCTATCTTTCCAGCGCCCGAAACATTCTCTCCTGGATGGGCAAGGGAAACCCCCCCCGCAACCCTAATAGAGGATAAAGCAGAAGATAATGGATGGATATTTCCCCAATATTGGCGGTAGGGTCATGTCCTTACTGCCATTATTGACCTTAATTAAAATATAACATAAAGTCTATAGGAAAACATCAGTGATGTCATAACGTTGTTGCCAGTACTGATGTATGTTTATGAAGATGCCGCGTGACGGTCCACCTGTTGGTCCCTGTGTTCCGCTCAGGGCTGAGGGCGAGACCTGCGTGGAGTTCAAAGCCATGCTGATCGCCGTGGGCATTCACCTCCTCCTGCTCACCTTCGAGGTGCTGGTGTGCGACCGCGTGGAGAGGGGTAAACATTTCTGGCTGCTGGTGTTCATGCCCCTGTTCTTTGTCTCGCCCGTCTCGGTGGCTGCATGCGTGTGGGGCTTCAGGCATGATCGCTCCCTAGAGGTCAGTTCTGCACCTGCTTTTTTGGTTTTATGCTGGAAAGTGTTTTGATGATCCACCGTTACAGTCTCTCTCTCTCTCTCTCTCTCTCAGCTGGAGATCCTGTGTTCTGTAAACATCCTGCAGTTCATCTTCATCGCTCTGCGCTTGGATAAGATCATCACCTGGCCGTGGCTGGTGAGGGCTGATGACTCTGTTGCTTTGTTTAAAGCATCCATCCATCCATTATCTTCCGCTTTATGCTCTATTAGGGTCGCGGGGGGGTCCAATCAAGGGGAGAATGTTTCGGGCGCTGGGCAGACACCCAGGACAGGGGGGCAATCTATCACTGGGCACACACTCACTCACACAGACACACTCTTTTTTCATCCATCCATTATCTTCCGCTTTATCCTCTATTAGGGTCGCGGTGGGGTTCCCCATGCCCATCCAGGGGAGAACGTCTCGGGCGCTGGGCAGATAGACCCAGGACAGGGCGCCAATCCATCGCTGGGCACAGACACACTCTATATGGGGAAATATGGAGAATTCACTTGACCTTGATCCATGTTTTTGGACTGTGGGAGGAAACCGAAAAACCAGGAGGAAATCCACGCGGACATGGGGAGAACATGGAAACTCCACCAAGATTGGGATTCGAACCGGGAATCCCTAGCGCCAAGAGAACATGCTAAACCACCTCATAATCTCTTTATCTTGGCCACTTTATCCTCTAATTGGGAGGGTAGGAGTGGGGTTCCCCATGCCCATCCAGGGGAGAACGTTACAGGCGCTGGGCAGATACACCCAGGACAGGGGGGCAATCTATCGCTGGACACACACTCACTCACACAGACACACTCTATATGGGGCAAATTGGAGAACTCAGTTGACCTTGATCCATATTTTTGGACTGTGGGAGGAAACCGAAGAACCCGGAGGAAACCCACGTGGACACGGGGAGGACATGGAAACTCCACCCAGATGGGGATTCGAACCGGGAATCCCCAGCGCTGAGAGGAGAACATGCCAAACCACTTAGCCACCATGCCACCCTAGTTTCAATGAGATTCATTAAACATCTGATACGGTTAGATAGTATCAAACTTAGTAACAATGTCAAATCCAACTGATTCCGAGTCATTGGTATCAGAACCGAATTCGGACACACCCCCTTCTCGCTCCATTCTCCATAAAGATGGACTTTGTAGTTCTACAACTCCAGACTGTAGTCCATCTGTTGGTTCTCTATTTGTCAGCACCATCACAAAACAGGTATCATTTGGGTGCTGGATTTTTGATGGTCGGTTCTGCAGTGACGCTAATGTGGTGGTGGTGGTGGTGGGGGGGGGGGGGTGCAGCAGTGCTGCTGGAGTTTCATTTAAACACCTCAGTGACACTGCTGGGATAGGTCCCGACCTGCCGTCGGTAATGCTGTGGTTTCTGTCAGGTGGTCTGTGTGCCGCTGTGCCCCCCCCCCCCCCCCCCCCCCCCCCCCCCCCCCCCCCCCCCCCCCCCCCCCCCCCCCCCCCCCCCCCCCCCCCCCCCCCCCCCCCCCCCCCCCCCCCCCCACATCACCATGGCGATCAGCTGGATGGCTATCGTGGTTCCCCTGCTAACCTTTGAGGTAAATATGTAAAATAAGGGTGTAATTTATTGAATAATTGAGAGATCATCAAATACCATATACCCTCATAAACAGGGGTTGCCACAACTTTTATGATCCCTCATGGATAATCAGTGCCACAACTATAAACCTTTAGGAATAGTGGTCACAGTTACTGTACAGCCTTATAAACTACGGTTGCCACAACTACCATAATACTTCATAAACCATAGCTGCCACAAATATCCCTCAATGAGGACAGTTGGCACAACTAGTGTAATCCTTATAAATTATGGTTGCCATAAACACTATAATTCCACCTTAAAGTGATTCTCACAGGTTTTTGTTAAGGACCCAACTTTCTGTAGAGCTGGCTCAAGAGCAGAGGAGGTTTTGTTTTTAGTTGTTCTGTCATGTCTTGAGATCTTTCCGCTGCAGGTGGAGGTGAAGCCTGGTCTGCTTGTCGTACTGAAATTCCACTCTTAAAAAAAGTTCTTTGCATCAATCTACCAGATTCTTCTCGTGCACAAGCTGGATGGTCATTACGAGTCCAAATTCGTTCCCGTCTTCGTTCCCCTGTGGATCTCACTAGTAACGCTGATGGCCACGACCTTCGGGCAGAAAGGGGGCAATCACTGTAAGTTACATGTTTCCTAAATTGTCATTTAAGATATCACCAGATAAGATGGCCTTTTATTATTCCGCAGGGGGAAATGTGTATTAATACATCAGCATTAAAGATAATGAGACATAAATATATTAAACATATTAACCAGATAAGTAAAAAGACTATAAAAATAAATAAAATCTAAAGTAGGATTTTAAAAAAAGAATGGATTAAGTAGGGTTTATAATATAATCTTAATTGATTAATATAATCTAGATCAGTGATTTTCAACCTTTTTTGAGCCGCGGCACACTTTTTACACTTAAAAAATCCCGGGGCACACCACCAACCAAAATGGCACAAAATGATACTAAAACAGTACATATTATACATATAGTTAATAATATAGATTCCAAATGTATTTATACTCACTCTTGTTGTGAAACCTGGGCCTGTTTCGATGAACAGCTCTCACGGAGTTCACTCTTGGGGGTTTTAAATCAGCTTCTTGGCAGCAAAGAGCTGCTTTTGATGCCCTCAAGAGTAAAATATGCCTGGCAGAGGTCCTTTCAATAAATTATTTATTTTAAAAAAGTAACACTAAAAAAATGATAAACTCCTCATATATACAATCCCATGTAACCTCATACATACAGTTTCTTTGTATTCCCATATATATACAGTCCCATGTAAACTCATACATACAGTCCCACGTACACTCACGGGCCACTTTATTAGGTACACCATTCTAGTAACGGGTTGGACCCCCTTTTGCCTTCCGAACTGCCTCAATTCTTCGTGGCATAGGTTCAAGGTGCTGGAAGCATTCCTCAGAGAGTTTGGTCCATATTGACATGATGGCATCACACAGTTGCCGCAGATTTGTCGGCTGCACATCCATGATGCGAATACCCCGTTCCATCACATCGCAAAGATGCTCTATTGGATTGAGATCTGGTGACTGTGGAGGCCATTTGAGTACAGTGAACTCATTGTCATGTTCAAGAAACCAGTCTGAGATGATTCCAGCTTTATGACATGGCGCATTATCCTGCTGAAAGTAGCCATCAGATGTTGGGTACATTGTGGTCATAAAGGGACGGACATGGTCAGCAACAATACTCCGGTAGGCTGTGGTGTTGCAACGATGCTCAATTGGTACCAAGGGGCCCAAAGAGTGCCAAGAAAATATTCCCCACACCATGACACCACCACCACCAGCCTGAACCGTTGAAACAAGGCAGGATGGATCCATGCTTTCATGTTGTTGTTCATGTCCTGCTATATACACTGTTTACGAAAACGAAGGGGGCAATTGCATTAGAGAGGAAACATTAAAATGCTCTCACCTGTGAAGAAAACAGACTGCCATTGGTGGACCTGCCAAGCCTATTGGCATGTCGACCAATTATTGGTCTGCCATTATGGGCCCTTTAAGGACGATTCTTAACCCTCATTGTGCGGGGGGTGCAGTATAATGACCCCAGTTTTCTTAAAAACCTCCAAACCAATGAGGTCACACTGTGCGGCGCCTTCTGTTCCTCACTGCAGAACAGAGCAAGTAGCGGTCCTGCTGCCGGGTTAATGCCCTCCTGCTGCACTCTCCCGCTCGCCATGTATCCATACTCTCAAGAGCAACGTCCAGATGTGCCACCTAAACGAGCCCTCGGGTTCCTCGTTGCGTGCGGCGGCGATTGATTCTTTGCCGTCTCTCCCCAGGGTGGTTCGGCATCCGGAAGGACTTCTGCCAGTTCCTCCTCGAGCTCTTCCCGTTCCTGAGGGAGTACGGCAACATCTCCTACGACCTGCAGCACGAGGACTCGGAGGTGTCCGAGGAGCTCCCCGCCCACGAGGCACCCAAAACGGGCCCCATGTTCCACAAGAAGACCGGCGTGGTCATCACGCAGAGTCCGGGGAAATACTTCGTCCCGCCGCCCAAGCTGTGCATCGACATGCCGGATTAAGGGTCCGGCGGTGAGACCCCAAGTGCGGCCGTCTGCACCAGGTGTCCACAGAGCGAGAAACGGGGAACAATAGGACATTAGAATGTCTCAGCTGTGGTTCAAGCAGGTGGAACATGTTCTCATACCGTACCTCTGTCTACCTACACTCCCCATAAGACGAAAACATGACCCTTCCCCCGGTGTAAGCCATGCATGATGTAAGCGTGAGTTGTGCGGGGAAGCATTCCGGTCGATTCCAGCTGATCCCGTCCTTTGGGTTGGATCGGTGACAGCAGTATGTCCGCTGGACCGCCGAGCGATCCCCTAACCGTATACCACAGATCTCATTCACCTCCGAACCTTCGGATATAGCAGTATTTAAAGCCCTGGACGCCACTCCACCTTGTATTCCTCACCTAAATAACGCAGAGGCCGATTGAACACTAGCACTTGAGTAGATGAAACACTTCGGAGTCGTGTATTTAATCATTTTTATCCCCAAGCAGAAATATCCGATGTGTATAGACTGAACTCAGCTGGCCTGAGTGAGCAGCTACCGAACACCACGGACCAATCTGCCCTCCGCGGGGGACGAAGGAGGTGTGTGGGCGCCGAAAGCCCGCAGTTGGGAGGGCGGTATCGGGGGTGGAGGGCATGTTAATCCGTATGACATCACTGTTTTTTTTTTTTTGTTTTTTTTTTTTCTTTTATCCCCAAAAGTGACAATCTGTAGCAATTTAAACTGACTGACAGTAAAGGCTTTTGCAGATATCGCCGAGTCGGTGCATTTTTTTTTTTTAATGTTCTGTTGATCTGGGGGTGGGGGGGGTCTCACTGCCGTTATGATCATTACATTGAATTCAGTATCTGAATGAAAGTACGTTCTTGTTCTCAGGTCCTGACGGTGGAGCGCGCTGAGAGGCGCAAGAACGGGTGGATGTGATGGTTCCTGAATTCTCATTTAAGATCCATCCATCATCTTCAGCTTTATCCTCTATTAGGGTCGTGGTGGGGTTCCCCATGCCCATCCAGGGGAGAACGTTTCGGGCGCTGGGCAGATACACCCAGGACAGAACGCCAAGGGCACACACTCTATATGGGGCAATTTGGAGAACTCAATTGACCTTGATCCATGTTTTTAGACTGTGGGAGGAAACCGGAGAACCTGGAGGAAACCCACACGGACACGGGGAGAACATGGAAACTCCACCCGGAATGGGATTCGAACCGGGAATCCCCAGTGAGGATTTGAGAGGAGAACATGCTAAACCACTAAGCCACCGTGCCGCCCTCATTTAAGATCATAGCCTTTTATTATTATGAATATTAAGTACTCAGAATATTAACTATTAAGTATTCTGATTCTGATTATATCCATCCATTATTTTCCTTATCCTCTATAAGGGTTGTGGGGGGGGGTCCCCCATGCCCATCCAGGGGAGAACGTCTTGGGCGCTGGGCAGATACACAGGACAGGGGGCAATCTATCACTGGGCACACATTCACTCACACAGACACACTCTATATGGGGCAATTTGAAGAACTCAATGGACCTTGATCCATGTTTTTGGACTGTGGGAGGAAACCAGAGAACCCGGAGGAAACCCACGCGGACACGGGGAAAACATGGAAACTCCACCTAGTGCTGAGAGGAGAACATGCTAAACCACTAAGCCACCATGTCACACTGATGATATCCCTTAAGGAAAAATGTGGATTATTACAGCAGCATCAAAGATGAAGAGGAAAAACAAAGATAAATAAAAGATATTCACAAGTAAAAAGATTATAAAATAAATAAAATACAAAAATAGAGTTAAAAAAAAAAAAACAATAAATTAATCAGGATTTATAATCTGACCTGATAAATTTTTGTTGGGTTTTATTTGGGAGGTGCACTTCTAACGCGTCACCACAAGATGTCGCCAGAAACAATGTAAATACAGTGCTGGTGAAATTGCAGATCCTCTAATGTGTTGTTATTAAATCCATCCATTATCTTCCGCTTTATCCTCTATTTGGGTTGGGGGGGGGGGTGTCCCATGCCCATCCAGGGGAGAACGTTTCAGGCGCTGGGCAGATATACCCAGGACAGGGGGCAATCTATTACTGGACACACACACATACTCTATATGGGGCAATTTGGAGAATACATTTGACCTTGATCCATGTTTTTGGACTGTGGGAGGAAACCGGAGAACCCAGAGGAAACCCACACGGACACGGGGAGAATATGAAAACTCCACCCAGATTGGGACTTTGTAGTTATTTATCAAACATTATGGGGTTGTTTAGGTCAATCCACCCCCCTCCATCCACCACTGTAGGGTTATCCCATCCTGCTGTATACACTGTTTACAAAAATGAAGAGGGAAACTGCATTGGAAAGGCAACATTAAGACAACAGGAGATGGAACCTTGGGCGGCACGGTGGCTTAGTGCTTTAGCATGTTCTCCTCTCGGCGCTAGGGATTCCCGGTTCGAATCGCCATCTGGATGGAGTTTCCATGTTATCTCTGTGTCCGCGTGGGTTTCCTCCGGGTTCTCCGGTTTCCTCCCACAGTCCAAAAACAAGGATCAAGTCAATTGAAGTCTCCAAATTGCCCCATATAGAGTGTGTCTGTGTGAGTGAGTCTATGTCCAGTGATAGATTGCCCCCTGTCCTGGGTGTATCTGCCCAGCGCCCGAAACTTTCTCCCCTGTATGGGCATGGGAAACCCCCCTGCGATCCTAATAGAGGATAAAGTGGAAGATAATGGATGGATGGAGATGGAACCTGCTCTCACCTCATGTGAGATTACAGAGTGAATGATGTCATCAGGGCAGAACGGGTGGGTGTGACTTTCTAAAGTCTAACGTCAAAAACTCAAATGCATCGTCTCAAAGCAGCTTCACAGAGTTCTAAGCTTGAACACCCAAAGAACATACCAAAGCAACAGTGATGAATACAAAATGCCTGGTTGGTTTTATTTTAGGATGAAACCCCATGAGGGCCAAGGCTTATTGGGGGGGGGGGGGGCAAGCTTCTCCTGTTGTTCTAAATGGACACTTGATTATATACACAACTTGTAAAGTATTGTCCTAAATCTGTGTGCTTGCTTAAGGAAGCCGAGCCCCTCACTCGGCCCCGGTCCTCACAAGGTTTCTTCCGTTTGAAAACAAAACAAAACAAATAGCAGAGAATGTTTCATTGGCTTCAGAGGTTCAGGCTTAGAGCACCGTGAAGCTGCTGTGAGACAATGTACTGTTATAAAAAACTGTATAAATAAATACACGAATAAACTGTTGGCTGCCGGGAACCTGTCAGACCCCTGTGACCTCAGACTCAGTCTGACCCCTGTGAACGTGTCACTAAGGACTCATGCATGAAGTGTGGATGATCAGCTGATAACCCATGACATCATTCAGTTTTGGTACAGAAATCATGTATTCAATATATATAAGCCATATGGTGGCTTAGTGGTTGGCATGTTCTCCTCTTAGCACTAGGGATTCCCGGTTCAAATCCCAATCTGGGTGGAGTTTTCATGTTCTCCCCGTGTCCACGTGGGTGTCCGCCGGGTTCTCCGGCTTCCTCCCACAGTCCAAAAACGTGGATCAAGGTCAATTAAATTCTCCAAATTGCCCCATATAGAGTGTGTCTCTGTGAGTGAGTGTGTACCCAGTGATAGATTGGCGTCCTGTCCTGGGTGTATCTGCCCAGCGCCCGAAACTTTCTCCCCTGGATGGGCATGGGAACCCCCCCCCCCTCCCGTGGCCCTAGTAGAGGATAAAGCGGAAGATAATGGATGGATATAAATGTCTGGTGTTTTTTACAGAGTGGTTAGTTATAAAGTCATTCAGATCAGTGATACTGAGTGACTGGTGACTTGTTTCGAGCTCATTTTATTTACATAGACTGAGTCCATGCAAATGACGCCACACTTCTGCTGCATCAGCCTTCGGTTTTTTTTTTTTTGTGCTTAAAAACTTTTAAGTTTATATTTAATACCTCGTTCCTTTAAAACAACCCTGAGTGTTGGGGGTGGGTCGCGAACACAGCCGCTCGGTGTGTAATAACACAGTGGAGCTATTCTAATATATTCTGGCCGGGTGACGTCACCGCCTGGGCTCGCGCGGCTCCACCCGGCGGGCCGCGCGCTCACCGGCGATGGGCATTCCGGCTCTTTTCAGAGAGAGCCGGTTCTTTTGGCTCGGCTCTCTAAAAAGAGCCGCCTCGTTCGGCTCCCAAGTGACTTTTTTTGTAGCTTTAATCAGTTTAATTACCAAATTATTAAAAATTAATTACTATTGTAAAAACACGTTATCAATGTTTATTTTTATTAATAGAGTTTTATTTACATACGTATCATGGAACAGATAGCTACAAAAATAATACATAATGAATAGAATACAACGGGGTGGCGCGGTGGCTTGGTGGTTTTGCATGTTCTCCTTTCAGCGCTGAGGATTCCCGGTTCGAATCCCAATCTGGGTGGAGTTTCCATGTTCTCTCCGTGTCCGTGTGGGTTTCCTCTGGGTTCTCTGGTTTCCTCCCACAGTCCAAAAACAGGGATCAAGGTGAATTAAAGGCTCCAAATTGCCATATATAGAGTGTCTGTGTGAGTGAGTGTGTGTCCAGTGATAGATTGGTGCCCTGTCCTGGGTGTATCTGCCCAGCGCCTGAAACGATGGGTGATGATATTGGAAGGTTGCAACGTTGGTGGACGTTGGTTTTTTGGACAGTCCAAAAACATGGATCAAGGTCAATTGAATTCTCCATATTGCCCCATATAGAGTGTGTGTGTGTGTGTGCCCAGCGATAGATTGCCCCCCTGTCCTGTGTGTATCTGCCCAGCGCCCGAAACGTTCTCCCCTGGATGGGCATGGATGGAAACCCCCTCACCTCCTCCCCCACGCGACCTCTGGGTTCTCCAGTTTCCTCCCACAGTCCAAAAACATGTATCAAAGGCAAGTGAATTCTCCAAATTGCCCCATATAGAGTGCCCAGGGGATAAATTGCCCCCCTGTCCTGGGTGTATCTGCCCTGCGCCCAAAACTTTCTCCCCGGGATGGGCATGGGGAACCCCCCCACCCGGAGGAAACCCACGCGGACACGGGGAGAACATGGAAACTCCACCCAGATGGGGATTCGAACCGAGAATCCTTAGCGCTGAGAGGAGAACATGCTAAACCACTAAGCCAACAGTAAAGGATAAAGAAGTAGATAATGGATGGATGGATAGATTTTCTTTACATAACCAGCTATTTATTGCGCAAACTTCTCTCGCTCTCAGTGTGTGTGTGTGTGTGTGTGTGTGTGTGTGAAGGCAAGAACCGGCTCTCCTCGTTCGCTTCAAAGAGCCGACTCTTAGAGATCTGGATCGTTCGCAACCGACTCGTCGTCACCAGCGCTCACAAAACAAGTTGAGGCGCAGGTCCGAACCATGGCGCCGGCGAGCCGAGCTTAAGCTTAAACTTTCCCCCGCGGTGAGGAGCATGTAACAGGGTTCTCCCCGCTCTCCAGCCCGGACCGCCATGCTCCCGAACCGCCGCCTTCCACTTACAAACGGAAAGTTCGGCTTCGGTAGCTAAACCGTCGGCCAGCGGCCAGCTGAGGCGCTTCAGACGGCTTTAGAAACTTCAAATAAAGGTTTCTTCGGAGCGTTAACCCCGCGGCAGCTCGCTCGGCTCCGTGTCCGTCAGAAGGGCTTCACCCTGCGGCGGACGAAACCATGGCGCACTCGCCGGTCGCCGTTCAAGTTCCCGGAATGCAGGTAAGCTTTAAAGCGCCGCGGAGCCCGACAGCCATGACACACGGACTTCAACTTCTCCTACCCGTTTTCCGACTCGTCCCGCCCTCCTGCGGTGTTGATTGGCTGTTCGGGCGTTCGTATCATCCGTTCAGCCACCCGACGAATACAACCTCGACGACGGCCAATCTTGTCCCAGGAGGCGGGTCATTCCCGAAAACGGGTGGGTTACATATCTGGATCGCCACTACCTGGCGACGGCGAACTTCAGGCTTCGCTTTGATGTTATTGGTTTTTCTGCGCTGTACGAAACGGACAGGTTATTTTTATAAACTGCTTTAGTTTATATTAACCAGGTTATCTAGTTACATAAGTAAAGTTAGACGGACTTTTCAGTTTGTTTGGTTTGTTTTTTACGCCACATCGTAACATCTTAGTGTTTTAATCTCGAGCTGTAGTTTTAATCCGTTTAATATGATAATTTACTCAAGCCGTTGTGGTTTCACACTGTGTGTGTGTGTGTGTGTGTGTCCACCTGTGTGAGTGGCGCCACACCCGTATTCGTGCTCCGCCGGACGGAGTTGTTCATTGATTAAGGTGGAGTTGTTGAGGCGGAGTGGTCTATAGAGAGAGGCGGAGTTGATGGAGGCGCAATTGATGGAGGCGGAGTTCATAGAGGTGGAGTAGTTGAGGCGGAGTGGTTTATAGAGAGAGGCAGAGTTGATGAGGCGGAGCTGATGAGGCGGAGCTGATGAGGTGGAGTTGATGAGGCGGAGTTGTTGAGGCGGAGTGGTTTAAAGAGGAAGGCGGAGTTGTTGAGACGGAGTGGTTTATAGAGAGAGGCGGCGTTGATGGAGGCGCAATTGATGGAGGCGGAGTTCATAGAGGTGGAGTAGTTGAGGCGGAGTGGTTTATAGAGAGAGGCGGAGNGAGGCGGAGTTGTTTATAGAGAGAGGCGGAGTTGTTGAGACAGAGTGGTTCATAGAGAGAGGTGGAGTTGATGAGGTGGGGTTGTTAAGGCGGAGTTGATAGAGGTGGAGTTGTTGAGGTGAAGTGGTTTATAGAGGGAGGCGGAGTTGTTGAGACGGAGTGGTTTATAGAGGGAGGCGGAGTTGATAGAGGTGGAGTTGATAGAGGTGGAATTGATGGAGGCGTAGTTCATAGAGGTGGAGTTGTTGAGGCGGAGTGGTTCATAGAGATGACCAGGGGTTGCCAATGACACTATAATTCCTCATAAACTGCAGTTGCCATGATTACTATAATCCCTCATGAACACCAGTTACCATTACTCTAATCTGTCAAAAAGAGCGGTTGCCACAAATACTATAATTCCTCGTAAACTGTAGTTGCCATGAATACTTTAATCTTTCATGAACAGCGGTTGCCACAACTACAATAAGCCTTCAATAACAGCATTTGTTACAATCACTACAGTCCTTTTAGAACAATAGATTGGAACCCATGATCCTGTTATAGGTTTTTATTCCTCGGCTTCCCTTCATTATTTCATCAATAGTTAATGCAGTCCTGGGGCGCTCCCCCCAGGAGTGGGGGGGGGGGGGTGCATAATCATAAAATCCTCATATTCGGCCGTGTGGTTTATAATATAGGTTATATAAATAAAAGGTTTGTTCCTTATGGTTTTCCCACACACATCACAAACATCATCTTGGCTGTTTGTGGAGCTGAAGTAGCTCCACACATGACTTCGACGACGGCCAATCCCATCCCAGGAGGCGGGTCATGCCCGAAAACGGGTGGGTTACATATCTGAACTTCAGGCTTTGCTTTGACATTACTGGTTTTTCTGCGTTGTACGTAACAGACAGGTTGTTTTTATAAACTGCTTTAGTTTTTATTAACCAGGTTATCTAGTTACACAAGTAAAGTTAGACGGACTTTTCAGTGTTTTTTTTACAACGCCACATCGTAACATCTCAGTGTATTACTCTCGAGCTGTAGTTTTAATCCGTTTAATATAAACTCAAGCCATTGTGGTTTCACACTGTGAGATTGAAGCAGCTCCACACATGACTTGATTTGCGCTCTATCATTGTGTACAGACCAGTGATGAGTCGGTCGCGAATGATCCGGCTCTAAGAGTCGGCTCTTTGAAGTGGACGAGGGGAGGGGAGGCACGCGCGCACACACACACACACACACACACACACACACACACTGAGAGCGAGAGAGGTTTGTGCAATAAATAGAGAAATAAATAGCTGGTTATGTGAAGAAAATGAGTGACAGAAAGCTTTGTAAAGATTGGCTTAGTAGTAAAAAAGCTACAAAAAAAAGTCAAAGGAGCCAGTTCGGAGCCGAAATGCCCATCACTAGTACAGACTGAGTGAGTGAGTGAGCAGCGTGCCGCAGCACTTACGCATTGTACACTGACCCAGGCGGAAGAAAAAGTAGTTCCCACCAACTGCATATCATTTGGACCAGATCTCAATAATTTAGTTACTTCCTGTTGGTGATATGCATTTCCTCAAATGACTTTTGTCATGTGCGGGGTGGTGGGGTGAGTGTGTGTGTGTGTGTGTGGGGGGGGGGATGTTTTATTCTTCCTAGGGGGGTCTTAACAGAAAATAATTGAGAATCACTGAGTTAGGTGGCACAGTGGCTTTGTGGTTTAGCATGTTCTTCTCTCAGCGCTAGGGATTCCCAGTTCGAATCCCCATCTGGGTGGAGTTCCATGTTCTCCCTGTGTCTGAGTGAATTTCCTCCGGGTTCTCCGGTTTCCTCCCACAGTCCAAAAACATGGATCATGTCAAATAAGACCTGCAAATTGCCTTATATGGAGTGTGTGTGTGTGATGAGTGAGTGTGTGCCCAGCGATAGATTGGCGCCCTGTCCTGGGTGTCTCTGCCCAGCACCCGAAAAGTTCTCCCCTGCATGGGCATGGGAAACCCCACCGCGACCCTAATAGAGGATAAAGCAGAAGATAATGGATAGATGGAATCACTGAGTTAGCGTGTGTGTGACACACTGACACGCCCTAAATTAAGCAGCGGTCGGTTGACTAATACAGGGCCCGTAGTTTGTTTAGGCAATAATATTCATGTATATATTTGCAAATCTCTGTTCACTCACAAATCTGATCATGCAACTGATCCCGGGTGTCTGCAGACTGATCTGCACATTTACATATCTGATTACGCACAGATTAAATGTTTTCAGCTCCCCACACATTTGCAAATGAGTATGCACAATGTAACCCCCCCCACCCCCATAAATAACGTGGAAAGGTGAGTTCTACTGTATGAGGCAACAAGTCTAACATTTTATCCTTTAAAGTTGATGTTAGAAGCAGGAAAGAGCTCGTGATGGTTGGAGAACCGGCTTAGAACATCTCCATACTGCAGGGCTTATGGGGTTACAGTCTCTATCACTTAGTAGCTATAAAATGTGCTTAAAGGAAGGAACAGCGACTCATCGATGCACTGGGCGGGGTCAAGGCTGGTCCACGTGGTTTGATCCAGCGTACAGGTTCCTGTAGATCAGACTGATGAAGTTAATGCTGGTTCTGATGGAAATGTGTCAGATGCACTGTGCAGAACAATTTGTTGTGGATGAAGCTAGAGCAGTCAGGGTTCCCATGCCGACCGCTGTCAATTATGAGCGCATCAACAATGGGCATCAGAACTGGACCATGGAGCTGGAAGAAGGTGGAGGTCTAATGAATTATGTTTTCTTCAACATCACATGTGTTTGTGTGTGTTACCTGGTGAACACACAGTACCGTGATGTATTATGGGAGGAAGGCTTTGTTATGATTTGGTCAAAGTTGTGCTGGAAAACCTACCATTCATAAATCTTATCTTCCTTGCAGAGATTTTGATGGCAGTCTCATCCATCTATCCATCCATCCATTATCTTCCGCTTTATCCTCTATTAGGGTCGCGCGTTGGGGGGGGGACATCTTGGGCACTGGGCAGATACACCCAGGACAGGGTGCCAATCCATTGCTGGGCACAAACACACTATATGGGGCAATTTGGAGAATACAATTGACTTTATTTATGTTTTTGGACTGTGGGAGGAAACCGGAGAACCCATAGGAAACCCATGCGGACACTGGAAGAACATGGAAACTCCACCCAGATTGGGATTTAAACCGGGAATCCCTAGCGCTGAGAGGAGAACATGCCAAGCGCTTAGACACCGTGCCGCCCAATGGCAGTCGCAGATCCCAGTATATCATTTTTTTGGTCTATTAACATATGCTAATGATGGTAATTATTCGGACTATGACGGGTGTATGTAAATGCATATCAATAAAGAGCCGGCGTAGCTACATTATGCTTATAAACCACAAGCCGAGCTCCCCGGTGACCTTGTTAACGTACTGATACTGACGTCATGAAGTTTTATTTCACATCAGTAAGCACAGTGCCGGGTTAAAACCACCTGTTAGTGCAGCAGGATGCGTCTCGCCCCTTTCGCAAAGCACTCGCTTCCATGTGGTTTCCAGTGACACTAGTGTACACATGGCACTGAGGTTGTGATATTGTAAGCCACACTTTTCTGGCCCGAGATCTCCTTTTTTTATTTTCTTTTCTTTTTCTTTTCCTTCTTAATTATTTTTTATAAACCTGTCATGTCTGGTAGATTTTGCAATCTGAATGGTAATCTGACTGCACTGATGTACCATACATGTTTGCGTTTACGTTTTTACAGGAACAGTTCTACAGATTATTGTAGCCTATTCCTGTTAATCGAGCTTTTATTTGATTGATTTGAATTATTCCGCCAATGCATGACAGGGGAGAAAAGGGGGAGGAAAAGCACAGAGAGGGGGAAAAAAGGAACAACCTA
>JAFMOD010001030.1:0-21595 GCA_019802435.1 Corydoras maculifer | reverse complement strand
ATATATATATATATATATATATATATATATATATATATATATATATATATATATATATATATATTTCATCCTCCCACTCTAAATGAAATTGGTATTTTAATTATTTGGGGGCAAAGTCCTTCACTCCTCTTGTCAGTCAAATGAAGTGCAAAAACACAAACAGAAACTATCTAATGTATTTTATTCGGGCACGGAGGCGTGGCCAAGTGCCGTGGGGGGAAGTGATTTAAACTGCTCTCTTGCACAGGGATTGAGATTGCAATTGTGTGAATCACATTGTGAATGAATCACATTGTGTGTGTTAAAATGTACAAATAGGCCGGTCGATCGCGATCGATGTATTGGGCACCCCTGTTGTAATAGAGGAAAAAGTCCTTTTTGCTGACTTGCATTACTGTAATTAAAGCTGGGTTCGCCCTGAGCGGGGAAGGTCACAGGGAGTCCGCACAAGGCGCTATATTGCGAAAGATAAAGAAGTGACCTCAAAGCACATGGGTTAACCACAATGCACTTAGCAACACCCAACTCTCCTGATCTCTCACAAACCAGACTGTTTATTTATATCTTATTGTAAATACGTACGTGTGTGTGTGTGTGTGTATTCACTATATAAATCCACATCGATGCTTTGATTAGCACGACATTTGACAAACTTTCTTTTCAGGACCCTGTGGAGGTTTATATATTCTTTACAAACCACCAAAAAGTGACTCCAGGTTTTATTTGATCGAACTTTAGCAAACCCTAAACCGCACACGCTGCATCTTCATTTAGGGCATGTCTGTGCTACTGTGACACATTTAACGCATGCAAAATTACATGTACTAATTATTCGTTGGTGTGTATTCAATGTAATGTACATCAAACCTCTCTTGTCTCTTGTCTCTTGTCGTTCCCCTTAAGAGCCAATTGGCGGTCTGACTTTGTCTTTGCTATTTAATCGGTGCAGCTACCTGGACTCAATGCGCTGCTCCATGAGGTTCTCCATTTGACTGTGAATGGAGAGCCCACAATATAGTGTGGACCATGGATCTACGTTCTCGGTACAGATGCAGTTAAAGTTAATCAGTTAGTTTGAATGTTTGGTGGGGGTTGGACACGCGCCTGTGTTGATTCACCACTGAGATAGCGACCGATGTCTAGAGGTTGTTTTTGGTCGGCGGTGCACCTGGGCTCTTAAAATGGCCATTGGGGGAGATATATTCACATGCAGCGATGCTATTTAAATAACGCAGGTGTGAAAATTGACTGGTGGCGAGGTGTAAGATTGCGATGCGCATCGCAACCCGACTTGACTTACCACACCAGCCACGTCAGTGATTTGATGGTCAATTGTGTGCAGATGAAACTTATTTTATATATATATATATATATATATATATATATATATATATATATATATATAAAATATGTTCATTCATTCATTATCTTCCGCTTATCCTCTATTAGGGTCGCGGTGGGGTTCCCCATGCCCATCCAGGGGAGAACGTGTCGGGCGCTGGGCAGATAGACCCAGGACAGGACACCAATCCATCGCTGGGCACACACTCACTCACACATACACACTCTTAATTGGGCAATTTTTTTTTGAGAATTCAATTAACTCGATCCATGTTTTTGGACTGTGGGAAGAAACCAGAGAACCCGGAGGAAACCCACGCAGACACGGGGAGAACATGGAAACTCCACCCAGATGGGGATTCGAACCGGGAATCCCTAGCGCTGAGAGGCGAATGTGCTAACCACTAAGCCACCGTGCCGCCTATATATATATATATATAATGGGTGGCACAGTGGCATAGTGGTTAGCACGTTCACCTCTCAGCACTAGGGATTCCCGGTTCGAATCTTAATCTGGGTGGAGTTTCCATGTTCTCCCTGTGTCCGTGTGGGTTTCCTCCGGGTTCTCCGGTTTCCTCCCACATTCCAAACACATGGATCAAGTCAATTGAAAATTGCTTTAAATTGCCCCATATAGAGTGTGTCTGTGTGAGTGTGTGTGTGCCCAGCGATGGATTGCCCCCCTGTCCTGGGTGTATCTGCCCAGCGCCCGAAACGTTCTCCCCTTCATGGGCATGGAGAACCCCCCCCCCCCCAACCCTAATAGAAGATAAAGCTGAAGATAATGGATGGATAATACCATGTATGAAATAAAATAAAAATATAAGGAATAAATATATACACAATATGGAATATGAAAATTTGTATGGTTGAGTGCGTGCAAGTGAAATTTTTAAAAGAATTATTACATTTTATGTAATGTCTTGATTTTAAAACAATTGCCCTTCTTATATACATGGTGTCACAGTAATGGATATTACATGTGTTCATATATACATATGTTTCACCTGAGTGCATATTTTGCATACCTGAATTACTAGATTAGAACCCGTAACTGCACAATTTTCACTGGAACATATTGCACTTGATTTATATTGCACACATTTATTTTGCTCTTAAGTGGACTGTAATTATTTGGTGGCTAGTTCTAGCACACATTATTACCTATTGTTCGGCATAGTGATGGCTCTTAAGTAAAAGCTGTCCATTAGCCCATTTGTTCTGGTTTTGTGTGACCTATACCGTCGGCCAGATGGTAACAGGTCAAACAGGTGATTGCTGGGGTGTAATGAGTCTTTAATAATTCCGGCAGCACTGCTGAGGTAAGATTTGTTATTATTTAACGTTGGTACAGACGGCAATAACAATACTGCATCCACATGTATGGACTGATGGTTATGTACTTGGATGACGGCAGAGCTGTGGCATCACTGACTGCAGAGGAACTGAATTGTAGAGCGGTGGCATCACTGAGTTGGCGGTGCCTTTGTGTTTTAGTGTATTATTAGGGGTGCGAATCTCTCAGTGTCTGGTGATTCGATTCCGATTTTTAAGGTCACGATTCAATTCAGAATCGATTTTAGATTCAGAAACGATTTTTCAGTTCAAATGCTCTTTAAATTTAGTTAAATGATGTGATTGACGAGATGAAACGATGATGTAAACAAATAGAATATTTAATTAAAACAATACGTTCATGTTCCGTCCTGTATCAAATATTTGTGCATCGTTTTATATTTATATAAAAATAGGATTGTGCTAAATTAAAATGCTTAGTGATAGGTTCGCTGAGCTACCCGGCTTTTTCTTACATAAAAAACATCAATCAATGAACAAATAATTCTAAATATATTAATACAAAATTTACCATGGTGCATTCACCTTTAATCCAAACTAAAATCCAGACTTTACAGTCAGAGTGCATTTAGATACTGCAAATCTTTAAAACTTAACCTTAAAAATAAAATCCATACTTCAGTCTTTTTAACTATATTGTACCAACATTCGCTACGTTTTCAAAACTTAACCTTAAATAGTAAATATATTGTATAAATATTAAAAAATATTTTTCAGATTTCCAAAGTACATTGATTTAATTTTACACTCGTTGTAAAGAGTTGTATGCAGTACGCACCAAAAATAAAACTGAAACGCATTTTTTAAAAATCGATTCTTGAACATTTTGAATCGATTCCGAATCGCCTGAACTACGAATTGTGATTCATTGAAACATCGTTTTTTTCCCCAGCACCTCTATGTATTATCCTGGTATGGTTTGGATCAGACTCAGCAGTGCTGCTGTGGTTTTTCCAGCTGGACCACAGAGAGTCCACTGATGTACAACCACAGTTAGTTTTTTTTTTATAAGGTTTATGCATTTACAGTCTGTATTCTAACCCGAACTCTATTTCTTAATTCTATTCGTCTGCTCTGAAGTCTTAATCCTGAAGCTTTTTTTTTTTTTACTATAGTTTATAATTTATTTATTTAATTTTTTTTTTCAGAATCCGCGAGCAGATCCAGAGGAGCTGTTCACAAAACTGGAGCGCATCGGAAAAGGTTCGTTTGGTGAGGTTTTCAAGGGGATCGACCGCCGCACACAGAATGTGGTGGCCATCAAAACGATCGACCTGGAGGAGGCGGAGGATGAGATCGAAGACATTCAGCAGGAGATCACCGTCCTGAGTCAGTGTGACAGTCCCCATGTCACCAAGTATTATGGCTCCTATTTAAAGGTATGAACACAGAGGTGGTATAGTCGTTAGCACATCCGCCTCTCGGTGCTGGGGATCCAGGTTCGAATCCTGATCTGGGTGTTTTCATGTTCTCTGGGTTTTTTAGTTTTTTCGTACAGTTCAAAGAGATGGTATGAAGGGGAACTGGCTGCTTTAAATTGCCACTATATAGTGTGTGTGTTAGGGTCGCGGGGGGGGGGGTCGCTTTGGGTTGCCCATGCACATGCACATGCCCATCCAGGGGAGAACGTTTCGGGTGCTGGGCAGATACACCCAGGACAGGTAGGCAATCCATTGCTGGGCACACACTCACTCACACAAACACACTCTATATGGGGCATTTTGGAGAAATTAGTTGCCCTTGATCCATGTTTTTGGACTGTGGGAGGAAACCGGAGAACCCGGAGGAAACCCACGCGGACAAGGGGAGGACATGGAAACTCCACCCAGATGGGGATTCGAACTGGGAATCCCTAGCGCTGAGAGGAGAACGTGCTAAACCACTAAGCCGCGGTGCCGCCTGTCTTATGCTTCCTTTGATAAATTAACATGATGAACATCAGTAGGTTAAAGTGACGAGTGTAGTATAGTATGACATCACAGACAACTGATACGAGAGTCGAAAGGTTTAATATGTACCTAGAACGCCAAGCTGTAATTCAGGTTCTGCCGGTAAATACCAGGTGGCTCCCTTTTATGTATAGCTCATAAAAGTATGTGATAAAGCCGATCTAATGCCAAAGTGAGGGTACAAAATATTTTTAAAACTTGTATACCACCCTGTTCATCTTTATCGATGCAGAAATGTCGCTCTCGGAACAAATAACTCTGCGCCGTGCGTTCCATATGTTTCCCCTGCATTGTCAGCAGCTGTGCCTTTGGGCTGTTCTTCGCGTAAAACGCCACCGTGCTGGTTTTGTCATCGCTTTAAGGTCATTAGCCAATGAATAACTCGCATTCGCGCACCAGCAGTCATGAGTAATTTCGTAGGAATTGTGCCGGCAGAGCGTTCTGACGGTGTGACGTGTTCTATTCAGGTGAACGAATAAAGACTATTGTTTATGTGTAGCTACATTTGGATTTGTGTTTGACAAAGGTCACAAAGTTCATTTGGCTTTACGATTTGGTTCAACAGGGTTTTTTTTTTTAAAGTTAATTATCTGCAAAAGTTTAAACAAATTAGTCAGGTAGCCAGCCAGGGTAGTCAACCAGCACGTGGCCACGCCTCCATGCCCAAATCGTGTATCATCTACATTAGATTTACATTACATTACATTAGATAGATTCTGTTTGTGTTTTTGCACTTTATTCGACTGACAAGATGAATGAAGGACTTTGCTCCAAAAGAACTAAAATGTTCCGCTTTCATTTAGAGTGGGGAGGATGAATATTTTTTTGCGATGTCAAACTCAAAATGCATTTGCTGCATTTGCCAAATAGCCATTGCACTTTCATTGTGTTCGGTCATACTAAAAGCAAGTTTTCTCCATGCTCTTTGCTGGAATGTGTTTAATAAAAGAGCAATTTCTGTGAAAAAGGCTAACTGAAGCCGTCTTTTCTATGCTGACTTGACAATACTAATATGATGTGTGTAAACAGGTTTCAATATAAAAGCCTAAAAAAAGATTAAACATGTTAGATCTCGATGACTTGTCCAATGGAAAAAATAGATCTCTGGCCAGAAAAGTGTGGGCACTCCTGACTTACAGTGTGTACTGATCAATACACTTTAGTGTTGCTTGCTGTTTATTTAATGAGTTTACATGGAATTTAAATAAAAGTCTGGTTTATTTATCCATCCGTCCATTATCTTCCGCTTTATCCTATATTAGGGTTGCAGGGGGGGGGGGGGTTCCTCATGCCCATCCAGGGGAGAATGTTTCAGGCGCTGGGCAGATACACCCAGGACAGGGGGGCAATCTATCACTGGGCACACACTCACTCACACAGACACACTCTATATGGGGCAATTTGGAGAATTCAATTGACTTGATCCATGTTTTTCAGACTGTGTGAGGAAAACCAACACGGACATGGGGAGAACATAGAATCTCCACCCAGATGGCGATTCGAACCGGGAATCCCTAGCGCTGAGAGGAGAACATGCCAAACCACTAAGCCACGTGCTGCCCCTGAGAGATCATATATTAAAGAATGTTATTCAGCCAAACTATATAGGGCAATTTAGAGCAGCCAATTTACCTTGATCCATGTTTTTGGACTCTGGGAGGAAACCGGAGAACTCGGAGGAAACCCATGCGGACACGGGGAGGACATGGAAACTCCACCCAGATGGGGATTTGAACCCCTGTGCTGAGAGGAGAACATGGCAAGCACTAAGCCACCATGCCACCCACACATCCATCCATTATCTTCCGCTTTATCCTATTTTAGGGTCCGGGGGGATGCCCATCCCATCCCATCTGTTTTAGGCGTGGGCAGATACACCCAGGACAATCTATCGTTGGGCACACACACACACTCACTCAGACACACTCTATATGGGGCAATTTGGAGAACTCAATTGCCCTTGATCCATGTTTTTGGACCGTGGGAGGAAACCGGCAAACCCAGAGAAAACCCACGCGGACACGGGGAGAACATGAAAACTTTACCCAGATGGGTATTCGAACCAGGAATCCCTAGTGCTGAGAGGAGAACATGCCAACCACTAAGCCACGGTGCCACCCGTGGTTTATTTATGTTTTCTATAAAGGATGTGTTAACTTCTCATCACAGAGAACTCTGTTTAGAACCGGCACTAAGGGCTGGACTATGGAGATCTGTGATAGATCCACCCACATTTGTTTAGCAGTGTGAACAGGGCTCAGTCCACAGCCACGGTGAAACTCCCTCTGCGCAGCTGACGTCCTCTTTAAAAACGAAAGTACACTCCCTGTTTAACAACCGTGTGTTCCTTTAAGTCCTCTCCCGTGGACGGTACGACAGACGATGCAGGGGAGGTGCTCGGTTTTGATGTGTTCCCTCATTCAGATGGAATGCTGTTGACATCATACACTTGATTGTGACGGACAGATCCGGATTTCTGTTGTTCCGGCGGGTTTGCGGCCCTTTCGGGATTATAATATCCTGACTGCAAATAGGGGTGGTGAAAAAAAATCGATTCTTCAGAGAATCGCGATTCGTAGTCCAGGCGATTCGGAATCGATTCAAAATGCCCAAGAATTGATTTTTTTTTAAAGTTTTTAATTTTTGGCACCCCCTTCCGAGCGTACTGCATATCGCATTACGGATCCGCTCGGCCACCGTACAGCACACTCGTTAACCAGCTCCCATTGTAGGAAAGCATGGAGCGGGGGGAGAGCGGGTGCCGGGGTGTACCACCCCCAATAGTATCAAGGCATTCATCCCCTTATATTGGCGGGGCGTACAATCCCCCAATTATACTGAGGTGTACGACCCTTGATGCCAAGGCATACGATCTCCACTTGTGCCAATGTGTATGACCCCCCCCCCAATCGCACCGTGACATATTTGGTAAGGTCATCATTAGGAATCAATAGTAATTTAATATAATATTTAAGTTGCGTGGCACGGTGCCTTAGTGGTTTAACATGTTCTCCACTCAGCGCTAGGGATTCCCAGTTCGAATCCCAATCTGGGTGGAGTTTGCATGTTCTCCCCGTGTCCGCATGGGTTTCCTCCAGGTTCTCCGTTTTCCTCCCACAGTCCAAAAACATGGATTCAAGGTCAATTGAGTTCTCCAAATTCCCCCATATAGAGTGTGTGTGTGTGTGTGTCAGTGTGGGCCCAGTGATAGATTGGCGTCCTGTCCTGGGTGTATCTGCCCAGCGTCCGAAACGTTCTCCCCTGGATGGGCATGGGGAAACGTCTCCCCTCCCTGACCCTAATAGAGGATAAAGCTGAAGATAATAGATGGATTTAAGTTGCGTTCATTAAAACGAGAACCCTGACATGTCCACATTGATGAATTGATCCAGTGCTGCATGCTGGTTTCAATAGTTTTTTTTTCCTGAAATCAGAATGGGTGGGTGTCATGTGATGTATATTGTTGAAACTCTGGTATCATATTCATGCTTTATTTATTTCATTTTATTTGATACTCGTTTTCCTTTCTGCATGGCGCTTTAATAAGCCTCTGCTTCGCTCCACGTCTATATTAGGCATGTTTGCTTTTTCGTGAATGTTAGCTGCTGTTGCGGTAATGTGAGCACGTCTTAACAGGGCACCGCGTGCTATGTCACAATACCTGTTTAACTTGAAAGTTGATGGACGAGACTAATCCTATAGTTACCCAGCCATTATTACCTTTTGTTCTGTATGTCTTGAGTAAATAAGCATTTCATTAGTAACCTCATGTATTAAAGTCAACCATACACAAACGGACGGTGTGCCGACTTCCTATTAAACTAGTTAAGCGTTACATTTAGGGAACCTAACGAAAGGGCAGTGTTTATTTTAAGAAGATTCAAGAAAATTTTATTATCATTATCACACGTGGTACATGAGATAAGAATGAAATTATGGGTCACGGACCCCGATTACCCTGTTCTTTTAAAATTATAATTAAAAATTTAATTTTAAAGAAGAAAATGATTTTTTTAAAATACAAAAGTACAGTATATAGACATGTGAAATATAATAATATACAACTATGAATATATATAATATACAACTACAGATATAAATATAATATAGAATATTTTAACTGTAAAAATAGTATATATATATATATATATAATATATATATATATATATATATATATATATATATACATTTAAGAATATATATGCACTATATATAAAAAGTAGTATACAATAGCAGCGTATAATTGTATAGAAACCGTACGTATGAGAGGAGGTATTTTGGTGGGCACGTCTTGTTAGATAGCGTTTGTGAGAGAAGCCTCTGCATTAATACTTTCTCTTCCTCACTGCAGGGCAGTAAACTGTGGATTATAATGGAGTATCTGGGTGGAGGTTCTGCTCTAGACTTGGTGAGTGCCAACCTGATGTTTAGGTCATATATGATTCATCCCCATTATGTTCACACTGCATATGTCGCCCCCTTCCCCCTCCCCCCACCTGTTGGCAGTTGCGGGCTGGACCATTCGATGAGTACCAGATAGCCACCATGTTAAAGGAGATTCTGAAAGGCCTGGACTACCTTCATTCAGAGAAAAAAATCCACAGGGACATTAAAGGTGTGTTGGCACGAACGTGTGCGCGTTTGGTTTATTTGCGTCTGGGGGTGTGTTTGTGTGTGTGTGTGTAGGCTGCCTCCTGCCTTATGCTCAGGTTAATGGGTGTGACTGGTTTGTTTTTCCAAACCTTTTTTTTTTTATTATTATTATTTGTTTTAACACGTTTGATCGTTGAGACTTTGCTCTTATGCTTAGACCTTTATGTTAATAGTCAAACTGATGTTTCCACTTTAGAAGTCACATCACATATAAATACGCTCTCACGTCACCGGAACAGGTTCATAGTGTTGCTCTGTATTTTTTTGTTTAAATTCCGTGTTTATTCGGTGTGTTTTTTTTTAATATGCGATTTTTAAAATTTTTATTTTCACTTTTGCTCCTCCAGTCTACGCTGTAAACTCTTCTGTTTATTCAGAACTGATCACTCCTAAATATAATGTTCATCTTTGCGGGCTGGACCATTCGATAAGTACCAGAACCCCCCCCCCCCTACACACCGCGACCCTAATAGAGGATAAAGCGGAAGATAATTGATGGATGGATATATATACATGTACCTTAATGTTCAAAACTGTTACTCTGCTCAGCCTTGGTCCTCACAAGGTTTCTTGCCTTTTATAACCAAACAGACCAGGGAGTTTTGCTAAGACAAACAAAAAAAAAACTTTAGATGTGCTTTTGTAAAAAAAAAAAAAAAACAACAAATAAACCTAAACATTGAGATAAGGCATTAAATTTGTTGTCCTGTGCAGCAGTGTGTTTTGTACTGCTCACTGAGAGTGATCTGGGTGGTGTTTCCAGGTTCTCCCTGTGTCCGTGTGGGTTTCCAAAAACATGGATTTAAGGTGAATTTCTTTTTCTAAATTGCCCCTTTATAGTCAGTGCGAGTGTGTGCCCAGTGATGGATAGGTGCCCTGAACTGGGTGTGTCTGCTCAGCGCTCCAAATGAAACCCCCTTCCCAACTTTAGAGGATTAAGCAGAAGATGATAATTTGAGGAAGTACAACTTCAGCAGCAGAGAGCTGGTGCCGCATGCATGTTGTATTGAAGTCTATACTGACATCTGGTGGTGAAAAGCTGGAAGCATTTTTTTCCCCCTCCTCCTCTCTTCTTCCCTGTGGAAGTGGATCTAAATGAAACACCAGAATTCACTGATTGAGAGGTGTCCACATATTTCTGTTTGATACAGCTGCATTAACAAATTTAATTTGAAAATAGTTCAGTGCATAGACGAAAGAATTTGCTTTGCCAATTAATATTATCCACAAATAAAATGATTAATTTGTATTAAATAGTCTGAAATATAAATACCCCTTAATTTAATGTTGTTTTATTATAACCCTTGTTAATATTATTAAAAATATATATATTATATTTATTATAGCGGGGTGGCTTAGTGGTTTAGCATGTTCTCCTCTCAGCGCTGGGGATTCCTGGTTCAAATCCCAATCTAGGTGGAGTTTCCATGTTCTCCCCGTGTCCATGTGGGTTTCCTCCGGGTTCTCCGGTTTCCTCCCAGTCTAAAAACATGGATCAAGTCAATTGAGTTCTCCAAATCGGATGGGCATGGGGAACCCCACCGCGACCCTAATAGAGGATAAAGCGGAAGATAATGGATGGATGGATGAATATATGAATTAAGAGGGTGGCACGGTGTCTTAGTGCTTAGCATGTTCTCCTCTCAGCTTTAGTGGAGTTTTCATGTCCTCCCCGTGTCCGCGTGGGTTTCCTCCGGGTTCTCCGGTTTCCTCCCACAGTCCAAAAACATGGTTGAAAGTCAACTGAATTCTCCAAATTGCCCCATATACAGTGTGTCTGTGTGAGTGAGTGTGTGCCCAGAGATAGATTGCCCCCCCTCTCCTGGTTGTATCTGCCCAGCGCCCGAAATGTTCTCCCATGGATGGGCATGGGGAACCCTAATAGAGGATAAAGCGGAAGATAATGGATGGATGGATATTAATTATAGCTCCTTGGTGGGTTTTTTGGGTCTTTTTTTGCTCCTCTGGCTCTCCCACGTTTAATTTTACCTGTTTCTGTTTCTGTTTCTGTGGTTCATCAGCTGCTAATGTCCTGCTGTCTGAGTCTGGGGAGGTGAAGCTGGCGGATTTCGGCGTTGCCGGACAGCTCACAGACACACAGATTAAAAGGGAGACGTTTGTGGGGACACCTTTCTGGATGGCACCCGAGGTCATTCAGCAGTCCGCTTATGACTCAAAGGTATGTCTCACACCTTTAATAAAACACCTGTTATAAGTATTCAACAATACAAGATCCAATCTACCTAAAAAGGACATTATTACGGACATAAAACCAACCAAATAGTTTTGTTATTGAAACCTAACGCACTGTGGTCTTTATTTAGATTCTTTAAAGGTGTTTTGAGGATTGTTGTGTGTAATCTCTTACAGGCTGATATCTGGTCTTTGGGAATCACTGCCATTGAACTAGCTAAGGGAGAACCACCCAACTCTGACATGCATCCTATGCGAGTTCTCTTTCACATTCCAAAGAACACACCCCCATCCCTCAGCGGCGACTTCACCAAATCGTTCAAGGAATTCGTGGACTCTTGTTTAAACAAAGATCCCACCTTCGTAAGTAAAGCCGATTTGTACTCACATTTACGTCCCACAATTTCGTGTATGCAAAGGTTCCATTCAAACGACCTGCAGAGAAATAAAATACCCTTTAATAGCAGTTTAAGGAAAGGGAAGTTTAGCACCTCCACCTCACAGCAAGCAGCTCACTCCTTAAAAACCAGTTCCAGTTTTAGAACCTGAAGACTATAAGGCTTTGTGCAGGAATTGATTTGTATTTCTATTTCATTTCCTTTCCTTTCTCGCCCTTTTAAGAGACCAACTGCGAAGGAGCTTTTAAAGCACAAGTTCATTGTAAAAAATGCCAAGAAGACGTCCTACCTCACAGAGCTGATCGACAGGCTGAAGCGCTGGAAGGCCGAGGGTCACAGTGACGGAGAATCCAGTTCAGACTCAGACTCGTGAGTAAATGCCCATGCACTCGCATCCTCACGCAGGGTTTGTACGGTCATGAGAAGGCTGCAAAAGTCATGGAATTTCTAAACAAATTTCCAGGCCCTGGAAAACAACAAAAGTTCGGAACAATTCCTAGAAATTTAAATGATGTGTTGACGAGAGAATATGTGAAATGTGAGTTCAAGTTCAGTTTCTTTGGCTCCCTTGTGTAATTATTATATTCAGGCAGCGATTAGGCCGACGCACCCAGCTGTCTTTCCACAGCAAGCTGATGGTAGCATGGGCTGCCAGAACAGAGTAGCTTTTATAATGTGTGGCTTTTTAAAGACCACAAGTTTTGGCTGGAAAAGAAACTGACCCAAGAGGTGCTGAATTTAAACTGCGCTCAATTTAAATATTAACAAAATATTGATGTCTGAAATATTGGTGCACCTGCGCTTGTCAGCCACATGAGGGAGACAAAAGCCCGAGTCAGCAACATCTATTGAGACAGTGGGTTTATAAAAGTGCAGCGTGTTGTTGGTTAAGGTTAAATCTGTTGGATTTGAAAGTATGCACTGCAAAGTTTATGTGATTGATTCCCCCAAATTATTTTTTATTAAATCTTTATAGTTCATATATAGTTTAGTTTATATATTACGGTAAATAGAAGTGCCTTTTGCAGTGCTCCTGACCGTGTTCCTGAAATTTCCTCCCAGGGATTCATGAAGTATTCACAGAAAATTAATTTAGTGCACAGAAGTTTTTGGACATTATCTTTTTTTTGTAATTTTTAATTATTATTATTATTTTTTAAACATTGCAGTGCATCCATACTGCATATTACATTATCAATTTATTTACCCTTATTCTAAGTTTAAAAGCTTGCAGGTATTATTCATTTCATGTTTATGATAAGTTCAGTATGAAATGCAGGTTAAACTAAAAATATAAACAAAAATGTTGCAACATTTAAACAAATGTGTTTTTTAAGGTCATGTACTTTTAGAAAAAGGACATAGAGAAATTATTAAAGGTCTGTGTTTTGATTCAGCTGTGTGTTTTATTCTCACAGGGAAACGAACAGCAGAGACAGCGACTCGTCCCCAGAATGGTCCTTCACCACCGTCCGTAAAAAACCTGACAAACAGTCCAACGGCGTGGTAAGTTTCAGTGTGAACGAATAATTAGTTCAATAATTGCGCGCGGTAGCTCAGTGGTTAGAGTGCTGGGTTATCAATGTGAAGGTTGTGGGTTTATATCCCAGCTCTCCGGAAGTTACCAATGTTGATCCTTGAGCAGGACCCTCATTGCTCTAGGGATGCTGTGACCAACCTTGCGCTTGTTTTGTAGTCGCTTTCGATAAAAGTGTCTGTAATGTAAGTGAAACGTTAACCCTAAATTTGTTGGTTGATATCTCGCTTGTCCTTTATGTTTTTAATTCTGTAGCCTTATAATTAATAACACTAATCATCTCTCCATCACTGCACCTGGTGGAGCCATGTCCTCAAAGTTTGTATCCTTAATGTTAATGTTAGAAGCAGGAAACAAATTTAAATGTGAGGATGTAAGTAGGGCTGCAACTAACGATTTTAACGATAATCGATAAAGATTAATTTTTTCGATTAATCAATGAATCGGATAAATAATTTCCCCCCCCCCACGTCTTTACATTTACATTTAATTATTTAGCAGACGCTTTTATCCAAAGTGAGTTACAAATGAGAACATCACAAGTCAGGAGTTATGAAGAAAACCAACTACACTGTAGAATTATTAAGCCGGTCAATAAACGTCTGGTTTTAATTACAGTATGAGTTTAAGGCATCCAATTAACCCAAAGAGCAATTAAACACAAATCTCACACACACTGGCACAATATGTAGCATAGTGTGTACACAAATTTATGTAGCTCTAAAATGTTACCTTATCCCCGTTACTCCCATAGAGGGCAGTGTCTTCACTCATACGGTCAGAAAATTAAAATGTGAAGCTTGATCATTAATTAGCAGCATTGTGTACGAGCTGTATGTATTTTTAAAACACATTTAAACACGGCTTAAGATAATTAAACCAAAATCTAAAGTACCACACGTTCTCCATCACTGTCTCCAATCCAGAACAACCACAAACAGCATGAAGCTGCTCTGGTTCTCATAGTGTGAGTGCACCGTTACGCTGATTCACTTCAGAACTAAAGAACCTCGGGATGTTGTAGTGATTCACTCTGCTTTTCAGCTTCATCCTCATCGGTGACTCCAGCATGTTCAGTTTCAGGTGGTGGATCATCACCGTGGTGCTTCGTGCAGGTCGAATCGTTTTCGCTGAGCTCGCATGGTCCACGTTCTTTATTTGTGTGAAGCTCCCGCAGTTTTGACGATTGAAACGGAAGCTTGTTTTCTGCGTTGACTGTGTTTCATTTGTACGATTTATCAACTTGTTTCGCAGATTCCGCCTCGTTCTGTCCGACCCGCTATTTTTTTTCCCAGCGTTGTTGAAGCGCTGTAGGTGACGTAAGCGGTTACGACATCGCGAGTAGCGCGGAAATCGTGCGACCCAACGAATAGATAACGGAATTCATTATCGACACTTTCGATAATCGATTTTTAGCGATTCATTGTTGCAGCCCCAGATGTGGGTTCATACATGGATCACATTGTGATGGTTAGAGAACCAGGTCCAACCGAGGTCCAACATCTCCATACTGCAGGTCTTATGGGGGTGTCCCTGTCTCCAGGGGTTAATATCTTAAATACTGTCTGGTGTGGACCAAGGCTCAAAAGGCAAATGATGAGTGAAGACTGCTCCATGTGGTTCAGGCCAACAGATAAACTGTATCCCTATTGGCTGTAACCTCCTTCAGAAGGATGATGCTCCTGCTATGACCCAAAACCTTTTTAGGATGGTTGGAGGAGCACAACAACCAGTTGGAAGTGTTGACTCCGCCTCCAAATTCCAGATCTCTATCCAATTTGGCATCTGTGAGATGTGCTGGAGAAACAGTTCTGATCCATCGAGGCTCCACTTCACAATGTCCAGAAGTTTAATTCTGCTGCTCATATCTTGTTGCCTGATGCTACAGCACACCTTAAGGTGATCTAGTGGAGTTCATGCATTCATTCTCAATGGGTCAAGGGGCAGCAGTGTGTGTATATGCACTGTGTATATTTGTGTGTGCCCCCTAATAATGCTGTGTATTGCCTTAATCTCTATTTTTCTAATTGCTTTCAGGACCAAAGCTCGCAGAAAAAGTCAAGCAGCCTGTCAACACTTATAAATCCTGTGTTTGCTGAGGTAACGGAATTACTTTGTGTCCCCTGCGTGGTCAGAATGACCCCAACCTGCCTGTGTGTACGGTGTATTTGTGTACGCAGCCCAGTTATGGTTTGGAACTCTGCTTCCTTTTAGCTGAAGCTGCAGCACAGAGATGGAGATGGCAGGAGGCATGTGATCGAGGAGCTGGAGAACAGTGTGCACGCTGCTGAGGACCTGTGTCCTGGACTAACAGACCGAATGATCAATCACATCCTCGAACGGGTACAGAGGTCAGTTTCACTCTCTGCTCACTCCTCCCCCGGGGTGCCTGAATACAGGTGGGACGTCCTCATGACACAGTTTCGGGATTTAAACTAACCAAAACCTCCTTATAATCTGAAAGTCAACATTTAATTAGAGTGTACTCAACAGATTCAGGGATGGCTTAGTGGTTTAGCACCTTCTCCTCTCAGCGATCTGGGTGGAGTTTCCATGTTCTCCCTGTGTCTGTGTGGGTTTCCTGCGGGTTTCCTCTCACAGTCCAAAAGCATATATCAAGTCAAGTGAATTCTCCAGATTGCCCCATATAGAGTGTGTCTGTGTGAGTGAGTGTGTGCCCAGCGATAGATTGCCCCCCTGTCCTGAGTGTATCTGCCCAGCGCCCGAAACACACACACCATTTATAGAGGCAATTTAGAGCAGCCAATTTACCTTTAATCCACGTTTTTGAACTGTGGGAGCAAACCGAAGAATTTGTGATCAAAGCCTCAGAGAATCATCCATCCATCCATCCATTATCTTCCGCTTTATCCTCTATTAGGGTCATAGAGGTGGTGGGGGGGTTCCCCATGCCCATCCAGGGAAGAACGTTTCGGGCGCTGGGCAGATACACCCAGGACAGGGGGCAATCTATCACTGGGTACACACTCACTCACACAGACACACTCTATATGGGGCAATTTGGAGAATTTAATTGCCCTTGATCCATGTTTTTGGACTGTGGAAGGAACCCGGAGGAAACCCACATGGACAAGGGGAGAACATGGAGGGTGGGGGACTCCCCATGCCCATCCAGGGGAGAACGTTTTGGGTGCTGGGCAGATGCACCCAGGACTGGGGGGGGGCAATCTATCGCTGGATACACACTCACTCACACAGACACACGCTATATAGGGCAATTTGGAGAATTAATTTGCCCTTGTTCTATGTTTTTGGACTGTGGGAGGAAACCAGAGAACCCGTAGAAAACCCACGCGGACACGTGGAGAACATGGAAACTCCACCCAGATTGGGGTTCAAACCGGGAATCCTCAGCGCCGAGAGGAGAACATGCTAAACCACTAAGCCAGCGTGCTGCCCGCCTCAGTGAATCTGTTTACAAATCGCCGTCATTAATCCAGCTTTTGTTTTCTCTTCAGGTTTTCATGAATTCATTCATTAAGGAAAAGCATCCAAAGAACCGCAGCTGACGAGATTCAACACTCAGCCCTCTGTCCACGACGTGCACACACACTCACACACACACACTTACACACACACACACACACACAAAGGAAAATCCATTTTCACAAAAATTGAAATCTCTATTTTATTCTCGAGTTCTTCACTTTGCTTTTATTTTAGCACCCTGCTGACGCCGCACTCACGCCGAACGGCGCCTCACTCCACGTCTGCTCAGACGGGCGGCCATGTGGAGTCTCATCCATTAGCGTCCCCGCCGGCGACGGGCGCGGCGTGAGAGAGTCTGCTTTCGGCGTGAACGCAGAATTAATTTTATTTGAATCTCTATTTTATTAAAACGACACACCCCTCGGACCCCTGTCGGCTTTCTGCTGAGCATTAGACGCCCACCGGGTCACATCTGTAACCGCTGCACCTCCACCCGACGCAGGCCTTTCCCTTAGGCGTTGGTCGCTGATGTTTATAGGTGGAGACTGAACTGCTGTATGGAGAACCTTCCAGATCACATAAACTAGAACCCCGAAATACCTCAAGATTTCCAACATAAAAAAACCTATTAAGTCGAGAGCGACTCCCTCACATGCTTTTATTTTGTTATTTATACGTGTCTGAACGTTCCGCGCGCGACGTTGGTTCTGCTGTACAGACTCCCTTTATTTCCGACACTTGAGATTTAAATATAAAATTAAGTTTTAATCTGTAGTCATTTATTTACGTCTTTTGCGTTTAAAACCCTAAGTTCGTCAGCGCACGGTGCGCGTTTCTTTGGATTATGTGACATCATTAGCACAGATTCCTAATCTGTAGGAGATTGGGAGGGGATGCTGGGTAACCTTATTTTTATACCGACGCTGGAACCGAGGCGGACCCCGAGCCGAGGAGTAACCGCAGCGACAAGGAGCCCTTAGAACGTTCCGTGTTCTATAGGAGGGACTTTTTATGTGTTCTTGTTATATTCTGTAATATCGCTGGAGAACCCCACGGCGGGTGGGGGGACGGGGTGGGAGACGTTCTGCCAAACGTTTGTCTTTCAGCCTGAAGCTGCCATCTCTGATCTGATGGTGAGATGAACAGAGGATGTTGCCAATGCAGCCTGTAGTGCCTTAAACTCCTCCTTCTCCATGTGGTTCCTCTCGCAGTCTACAGCTTTACAGGATGGGCCGGTTCTCCGTTCTCCGGAGCCGTGCGAGGTTTCAGAGCAATAATGGGTGTAGCTGAGGTTTCTGTTTCTTTCCTTGTGTTAATAGCAAGCTGGGTTCTCTACATGTTCTTGCTGTATCATATGTATCCACAGAGTGGCCTTCGTTTTACTTTACATTTTACAAACTGCCTTTTAGTTCCAGCAATAAAGATGTAAATTATGATCTTGGATGTGCAGCAGCGTCATTGTGTGTGTGCGTGTGCTATGGGTGTGTCCTTCTGCATGCCATGAAACCGAGAAAAACATCCATCCATCCAATTTCTTCCATTTTATCCTCTATTAGGGTCGTGGGGGGAACCCACGTGAACTTGGGGAGAACATGCAAACTCCACCCAGATTGGGATTGGAACCAGGAATCCCTAGTGCTGAGAGGAGAACATGCTAAACCACTAAGCCAGCGTGCCCCCTGTAACACAACACGTCCATTCATCCATTATCTTCCGCTTTATCCTCAATTAGGGTCGCAGGGGGTTCCCCATGCCCATCCAGGGGAGGACGTTTTGGGCGCTGGGCAGATACAACAAGGACAGGACGGCAATCTATCGCTGGGCACACTCACTTACACAGACACTCTATATGGGGCAATATGGAGAATTCAGTTGACCTTGAGCCATGTTTTTGGACTGTGGGAGGAAACCGGAGAACCCGGAGGAAACCCACGAGGACACACAGAGAACATGGAAACTCTACCCAGATGGGGATTCGAACCGGGAATCCCTAGAGCTGAGAGGAGAATGTGCTAACCACTAAGCCCCTCATCAAATTTCTGAGAGAAAAAATCCATGTCTCTAGGAGACTTGGCACACAAAACACCTCTGCTGGTCAAAACTATTATTGTCCTGTCAACTGGTGAGAGTGGTAGCTCAGTGATTAGGGTGTTTGGCTATCAATCTGAAGGTTGGTGGTTCAAATCCCAGCTCCACTAAAGTTGCCAGTGTGGGCCCTTGAGCAATGCCCTTAACCCTCATTGCCCTTAATGCAATGCCCTTAACCCTCATTGCTCCAGGGGATGTTGTGATTAACCCTGTGCTCACCTTGTAAGTAGCTTTGGATGAAAGCGTCTGCTAAATGACCAAATGTGTAATGTAACTGTTGGTCTGCTGGGCTTGTGTCCTCAGGGCAGTAACAGGAATGTCCTTGGCTGTTAGCAGGTGTGAAGTTAGACCTGGGCTCTTGGGGTCTCTTGGGGTCATAGCCCTGGGGTTTTGAGGGAGGAGGATTTTTTTTCTCCAGTATGTTGTATGTTGGCTGTAAAGAGCAGCTTCTCAGCTTTCAGAAACAGTCAGATTTTAATAGCCATAACTATAACTTTGTATGAATAAACATCTTTAAACAATGTTTTATATTATTTAACGTAAAACCTTGTAACAATTTACACATCCTAACACAATCATCATAAAAATCATTTATTTTACATTTAATCATTACAGAGAAGACTGATCTCAACGTGATTTGAACACGCAAGCTTCTGATCTGGAGTCAGACGCGCTACCGTTGCGCCACGAAGTCAATAAATAGAAGCAGTAAAACTGATCATCACAATCTGAGTAATTTCTGTTCTGATTTTGATTAAAAACACAATTGTTTGATAACCATGAATTAAGGAAAAGTGCATCATCATCATCATCATCACCATCATCATCATCATCATCATCATCATCATCTACATCATTCATATTCTCTGAAAATGTTAAAACATCCTACACTGCCCTCCAGTGTCGAAATACAGTGCTTTTTAAAAAACTTCTTAATACTGATTAAGATTAAAAAATACAATTATTTAATAGCAAACCCCTCACATAGTTTTAATGTTTACAATAGTTTAATCACTTTTTAATTGCAAACAGAATCTATATTGATTAAGAATAATTAAATCAGGCAAATTAACTGAGCTGTTTGTTGGTGTTGTTATAGAAACATGAATAAATGAATAAATAATTATTTCTATAATCAAATTTTCTAAAAATACTGAGGATACAGAGATGTTTTTATTTTTATTTGCTGAACGGCTGTCTTAAAGTGTTTCTTTTGTCATTCATTTTGAACAGACAATTGTGTAAATTACAGTGTGTGCCACAAATGTGTTAAACACCCCCCCACACACAACCCTCACCCAGTTTTAATGTTTACAATAGTTTAATTGCTTTTTAATTGCAAACAGAATCTGAATTGAATTAAATCAGATAAATTAACTGAGCTGTTTGTTAGTGTTGTTATAGAAACAGTGTATAATCAGGTTAAAGGTAATACAGTACATGTTATTAAAACAATAGAATTATTAAATGGTTTGGACTCTAAAGAATAAAAGTGTAGAACAAAAGAAAAAATCTACAAAGTCTCTGACCTCGACGTGATTTGAACACGCAACCTTCTGATCTGGAGTCAGACGCGCTACCGTTGCGCCACGAAGTCTCTGGTGAGAGCTAATAAAATTGATCAACACAATCTGAGTAATTTCTGTTCTAATTATGATTAAAAACACAATTGTTTGATAGCCATAAATAGAGGAAAAGTGCATGTTCATCATCATCATCATCATCATCATCATCATCATCATCATCATCATTCATATTCTTAAAAAGTTTATTTTGAAAGTTTTCTGATGTAATGTCGAGTTCTGGAAGGAGACAATAAAACTAGCTGTTTGTTAGTTTTGTTCTCATTTTGTTGTTGGGGTCACGTGGTGTCTTGTGTTTTCTGATATAAAGTCGAGTTCTGGAATGAGATATCAACAAAATCTCTTTCCCTGACCGGGAATCGAAGCCGGGCCGCGGCGGTGAGAGCGCCGAATCCTAACCACTAGACCACCAGGGACTGATCTGGAGTCAGACGGGCTACCAATCAAGAATGATGACTTTTCCTGACCGGGAATTGAAATCGGGAAATGAAGAAAGATTTCTCTTCTCACAGCAAACAATTTGCATTTAAACTTTGCACTATTTGGTAATCCCCCCCACACACACACCCCTCAGGTAGTTTTAATGTTTACAATAGTTTAATGGCTTTTTAATTGCAAGCAGAATCTATATTGATTAAGAATAATTAAATCAGGTAAATTTACTGAGCTGTTTGTTAGTGTTGTTATAGAAACAGTGTATAATCAGGGTAAAGGTAATACAGTACATGTTATTAAAACAATAGAATTATTAAATGGTTTGGACTCTAAAGAATGAAAGTGTAGAACAAAAGAGAACATCTCCAAAGTCTCTGACCTCGACGTGATTTGAACACGCAACCTTCTGATCTGGAGTCAGACGCGCTACCGTTGCGCCACGAGATCTCTGAAAAAAAACACTTAAACTGATCATCACAACCTGAGTAATTTCTGTGCTGATTATGATTAAAAACACAATTGTTTGATAGTCATTAATAAAGAAAAAGTGCATCATCATCTTTATCATCATCACCATCATCATCATCATTCATATTCTTAAAAAGTTTATT
>JAFMOD010000103.1:79393-99392 GCA_019802435.1 Corydoras maculifer | reverse complement strand
AGGTTGTGATCAGGTTGTGATGAGGTTGTGATGAGGTTGTGTTAAGGTTGTGAACAGGTTGTGATGAGGTTGCGGATCGAACGTTCATGTCTCATTCATACGGAGTCTGCAGAATCCGTCTTTTGGAGTACGCCGTTCCCGAGCGCCTCCACGTCCCTTTCTCGGCTGCGACCGCTCGCTCTCCCCATCATGTTCCTCTCTGTGGAAAAGGTGAGAACATGTCGTGATCTGCAGTGTGTTCTACACGCGCTGAAAGGGCAACTCAGCAAAATGTCAAGACCCCGATTCCGCCGTCGGCAGAATCTATACGGGCAAAAGTATTGGGACGCGTTTAAATGGCTGGATTCGGGTTCCGTTCCAGCACCGGACGAATGTCCAGACGAGAACACAGACTTCATGACCTGTAACGTTCGTTATGGGCTGGACACCTCGCCACTACCTCCCGACCAGGTCACAGGGGGCGCTGGGATTCCAGTTTCAAATGCCAATGTAGCTGGAGTTGGCACGTTCTCCCTGTGTCTATGTGGGTTCTCCAGGTTCCCACAGTCCAAAAACATGGATTAAATTGAATGCTCCAGATTGCCCCATATAGTGTGTGTGTTTGTGTGTGTGTGTGTGTGTGTGTGTGTGTGTTCCGATACATAGATTGCTAGGTGTATCTGCCCAGCGCCCCAAACGTTCTCCACTGGATGGGTATGGGGACCCCCCCCCGAAACCCCTCCCCCCCGACCCTAGCAGAGGATAACTGGTGGAGCTGTAGGTGGAGTTCTCCGGTTTCCTCCCACAGTCCAAAAACATGGATTCAAGGTTAAATTGAATGCTCCAAATTGCCCCATATAGTGTGTGTGTGTCTGGGTGAGAGTGCGTGCCAAGAGAGATTGAAAAAGTGTTAAACCCTCTCTCTCTCTCTCTCTCTCTCTCTCTCTCTCTCTGCATGCATACTCTTTGTTTCACATTCCGTCATCCCGCATCGGCACCCCGAGGCAAAGTTACGGGATGATTGAGGGCTTTTTAATGTCACTTTCCCGAAATGTAATAACCCTTCTGATAAAAATCAACAAACATTGACTTTGACAGCTGATTCGTAGAGAGTGCGTCAAAAAAAAAAAAAAAAAAAACATTTACGCATTTTAATTCCCGCTGTCAGTTGATACGAGCGCAGCACCGACCGCCGTTCCTCGAAAGCCAGGCGTATTTTTTCCGGCGCTCGGTCCTCAGACGACGCGTCCCCCTCTCGTCCTCTTTGCGTCCTCCCTCCTTCCTCCCTCCTTCCTCCTCTGGCTGTTCCTCCTTCCCTCCCTTGTCCTAGGTCTCGTTCAAGTGCTGGTAATTATGGGTAATCATAAACAGCGGCGCTCTCGCTAATGAGACTGCGTGGCATGTTGGGTTCACACCGAGCCTCGTGTTCCGTCGAAAAAGAACCTCTTTGTTGTTTCGTTGCGTCTTGTCTTTAAAACCGTGCCTTTAATGTTCTCCTCTCGGCGCTGGGGACCCCCGGTTCTAATCCCAATCTGGTTGGAGTTTGCATGTTCTCCCCGTGTCCACGTGGGTTGCCTCCGGGTTCTCCGGTTTCCTCCCACAGTCCAAAAATCATGGATTCATGGTGAATTCTCCAAATGACCCCATATAGAGTGTGTTTTGGGGGCGGCATGGTAGCTTATTGGTTGGCATGTTCTCCTCTCAGTACTGGGGTTCCAAATTCGAATCCCCATCTGGGTGGAGTTTCCAACATCTCCGCGTGGGTTTCCTCCGGGTTCTCCAGTTTTCTCCTACAGTCCAAAAAACATGGATCAAGGTCAATTGAGTTCTCCAAATTGCCCCATATAGAGTGTGTCTGTGTGTGAGTGTGTGTCCAGCGATAGATTGGCGTCCTGTCCTGGGTGTATCTGCCCAGCCCCTGAATTCATTCTCCCCTGAATGGGTATGGGGAACCCCCCCCCCCCCCCGGGACCCTAGTAGAAGATAAAGTGGAAGATAATGGATGGATGGATGGAACCCGTGACTTTACAGTGTGTTCTGCTCGTTCGGGGTTTTTTTTTTTGTACCCCTTCGTGTTGCCACCGTATGCCGGGAGGCAGCAGATTCCTCCAAGCTGTCGAGCCGCCGCCGCGCTCGCCCCTCCGTCCGCCTGTTGCCTGCCGTTTGGATCCGAAGCGTCACTGGCTGGCCTGGCGTCGCGGGAGGTCCCGAGCTCATGGTCGGTTCTCAAATGGTTCCCTCGGGCTCCGGTGGAGCCGCTCGGGGTCGCGTGGCTCATGGCAGACTTTCACATGCGGCGGCATCGAGTGGGCACTGAGTGGGCACTGAGTGGGCACTGAGTGGGCACCAAACGGGCTCCGGCGTGCCATGTCCTGTTGCCGAGAAGCTGACAAATCTATCACTGTCATCCACGTGTCAAAAGTTCCTCACGCAGTGGACTGCCGCCCGGGAGACGATTGCCGTGGAAACGAGGGTTCTGAAGTACCAGGATGTTGTCCTTTAAAGGTGAAAATGTGGAACAGTGTGAGAACATGGAGAACATGAGGCTTTCATATATAACTGTGTGTGTGTTCCACCTAATCCTCTACTACGGTTGGGGGGGGGGAGAACATTTTGGACACCGGCAGGGCACCAATCTATTGCTGGGCACACCCTCCCACACAAACAGGCACATTGTCTATATGGGGCAATTTAGAGCAACCAATTCACCTTTAATCCTCTACTAGGGTTGCAGGGAGGTTTGGCGGCTTCCCCATGCTCATCCAAGGGAGATCATTTGGGGCGCTGGGTAGATACACCCAGGACAGGTCGCTAATCTATTGCTGCACACTCACTCACACAGGCACATTTACTATATGGGGGCAATTTAGAGCATCCAATTCACCTTTAATACTGTACTAGGGTTGCGAGAGAGTTCGGGGGGTTCCTCATGCCCATTCAAGCGCTGGCTAGATACACTCAGGACAGGGCGCCGATCTTTTGCCTGGCACACACTGACATATTGACTATATAGGGGCAATTTAGAGCAGTCCAATTCACCTTGAATTCATGATTTTGGACTGTCGGCATGACACGACACGGGGACGACGTGGCAACTCCACCCAGATCCACCGGCGCTGAGAGGCGGATGTGCCGCGCCGCCACGCTGGCGCTCCGCCTGTAACTGCGTAATGAGTGGATGTTCGTACCTGGAAGCTCCTCCATGTTATTAACCCTGTTTGTTCAACCTGCGCGACCCTCTCCATAAGTTCAACTGTAGTCACCGAGAGCGAGAGAGGAAGAAAAATGCTCTCTCTCTCCTGTTTCTCTCTCTCGCTCTCGCTCTCTCGCTCAGTTTCACTGCTGTTCCCAGATTTCCACTGGGAGAACCATTGACCTCATTTGTGAGGACAATAACCCCCTTGACTTTGGGGATTAAGACATGAAACCTTTGTGGATTAATTAGGTTTGGAGTTGAATTCATTTCGCCGCGCTGGAATGCAAAAGAAAGAACGAGCGAGCGAGCGAGCGAGAAGAGAGAGAGAGAGAGAGAAATAAAGATAGGTGAGTTAAAAGTTGAATGGTTCGCGGTTCACAGGGATTTCTCCTTCTTGGCGTCGCCCCTCGGGACGTGTTATTGTTTTATTTATTTATTCATTTATTTTGGGGCGGCACCGTGGCTTAGTGGTTTAGCATGTTCTCCTCTCAGCACTAGGGATTCCGGGTTCGAATCCCAATCTGGTTGGAGTTTTCATGTTCTCTGCATGTGGATTTCCTCCGGGTTCTCCGGTTTTCTCCCACATGTCTAAAAAACATGGATCAAGGTCAATTGAGTTCTCCAAATTGCCCCATATAGAGTGTGTCTTTGTGTGTGAGTGTGTGTCCAGTGATAGATTGGCGTCCTGTCCTGGGTGTATCTGCCCAGCGTCCCAAACGTTCTCCCCTGGATGGGCATGGGGAACCCCCCCTCATCCCCCGCGACCCTAATAGAGGATAAAGCGGAAGATAATGGATGGTTGCTGTAAATATTACTAGTAACTATAGTGATACCATCCACCTCTCAGCAAAAGGGGATCCCCGGTTCGAATCCCAATCTGGGTGGAGTTTCCATGTTCTCCCCGTGTCCGCGTGGGTTTCCTCCGGGTTCTCCGGTTTCCTCCCACAGTCCAAAAAACATGGATCAAGGTCAATTGAATTCTCCAAATTGCCCCATATAGAGTGTATCTGTGTGTGTGTGTGTGTGTGTGTGTGCCCAACAATAGATTGGCATCCTGTCCTGGGTGTATCTGCCCAGCGTCCCAAACGTTCTCCCCTGTATGGGCATAGGGAACCCCCCCGCGACCCAAGTACAGGATAAAACAATAGGGATTTCCGGTTCGAATCCCAATCTGGGTGGAGTTTCCATGTCCTCCCCGTGTCCGCGTGGGTTTCCTCCGGGTTCTCCGGTTTCCTCCCACAGTCCAAAAAACATGGATCAAGGTCAATTGAATTCTCCAAATTGCCCCATATAGAGTATATCTGTGTGCGTGTGTGCCCAACGATAGATTGGCATCCTGTCCTGGGTGTATCTGCCCAGCGTCCCAAACGTTCTCCCCTGTATGGGCATGGGGAACCCCCCCTCAACCCCCGCGACCCCAATAGAGGATAAAGCGGAAGATAACGGATGGATATATTTATTTTGCGGCGGTCCCTCCGTAGCGCGGCGACAATATTGCCGGAGAACCGATTTGCTTTAAAGCTCACACTGTGACTGTTAGGGTTCTTCACACATCGCAGACGAGAAGTGGCAGCGCCGAGCGCGCCGCGGGAACGCCATTGTTTCAGTTGTCTTGGTAACAAAGCGTGGTGTTTGTTTGTATACGATCTAGCGCAATTGCAATTTAGTCGGTTAACACCTATTGTTGTTGTTAATAGCATATGTTATTTGACTTTAACTTTCATGTGAAAAGAGCTGTTAGCGCCGTTTGTTTACAAAATAGCACGCCGCCTTAATTCACAGCAGAGGAACTAAAGAACAGTGCAAACGCTTACAGCTGTGCTCTTTCTTCCTCGTAACGTACCCTGACGGAACGTGTGGGCATCATTAAGCTAACACATTTGTAATTATTTAAGCGTACTGTCAGAACCGAGCCTCCCAGGATCGTTACGCCGCCTTAAGTTTATTTATTTATTTATTTTTTTTAGTTCTTATTTTTATATATCGTGGGGAAATCACTAAGCACGCGGGCGCCGTCCGTAGAACCTCGCCTGGCTGTTCTGATAGGGCAACCCTAGGGGGATAGGGCTCCCTCGGCCGATCTCCAGGGCGGCGGGGTTAACGTTGCCCTACCGCTTTAAATGTCACGGGTCTCGTGAGCGCCGCTCTGTAGGTTCTGCGCACGGGGAGATGAGGTTGATGAGTTGGTTGGGCTCCGCGGCCGACTCGTAATGGCCGTACCTTAAAAGGAAGGCGACCCGTTTATGTTCCGTTGATGTTGACGGCCTGTCGAGAGTCGGAGCATGGAACATCTGCGTTCAAGAGCTTGGGGTTCTAGACTTCCGGAATTGCTGAGGTGCGAGTAACGCCGCATCTCATTATCGGGTGGGTTCTCCGTGCGCATTCCAGGGAGAAGGTTCGGGTGCTGGGCAGATACAGCCAGAGCAGGGCACCACTCATCCTCGCTATATGGGGCAATTTGGATAGAAGCAGCTCAACTTGAATCCATGTTTTTGAACACTGGCAGAACATAGAACCTCCACACGAATCGGGATTCCAACCTGGATCCCCAGCGCTGAGAGGTGAAGTTTCTAAGGTTAGGGGTCTTGCTCAAGGGCCCACACTGTTAACCTGGTTTAAGGCTTTCCTTATTCTATTTACACTTGATGTCTTTGGGTTCCACTCCTCTCCTTGAGTCCCTAACACATTCTAGTCTGAAGGTATCTAGTGGAACCCAAAGACATCAAGTGTGAAGGGAATGAACCATGGAAAACCATTAAACTTGGTTAACATTGTGGGATCTTGTGCAAGAGCTCTAACCCTAGAACATCCACCTCTCAGCGCTGGGGTTCCAGGTTGGACTCCCAATTCGGGTGAAGGTTCAAGGGTTAGAAGTGTTGCTCAAGGGCTCACACTGTTAACCCGGTTTCCCTTGGTTCATTCCCCTCACACTTGGTGTCTTTGGGTTGCACTAGACACCTTCAGACTAGAACGTGTTAGGGACTCAATGACAGGAGTGGAACTACCCACTGAGAAGGTTCCCCGTGACCTGACCTACCACCCCACCTCCAAGAATGAACTTTCTTCTGCAATTGGTGGACGTCCAAGGTTGGCTCTGAGTCCATCGTGTTCTCCAAACCATGTTCTGAACAACGACGATAACTCCAGGTAGATAAAAAAAAAACTAGAAAGAAACTTGGGTTCCTCTTTATTCTGAGAACCCTGACATTTCGTCGAGGTGTCCCCCGGGTCCCGAGCTTTAGAGTTCTGTGTGAGGAGTTTCTCCATCTCAGGAGGCTCCAGGTTTAGAAGAGGTTTAACACAGCAGCTCAGCGCCCTCAACTCACCCCCCCCCCCCCCACGTTCTAAAACCCTCACTGGGGAGCGAGCGCCGAAAATGCCACCTCTCCTGGCTCGGCGTGCAGGTGAGGTGCCATCCTGCTGCTCGAGCACTTCCCGCTGCCAGGATCAGGTCTTTTCCTTTTTGGACACGGAGCACCGGATTTCGGAAAAAAAGACCTTCAAATCGGGTTTTCTGGGATCTCCGACTTTAGAACCGAGCCGCAACCCGGAATCGGATTTCACCTTTGGAATTCTCCTCGGGAGTTTCGGGAGCGAGTTGAACTTGGGCGAAGTTTCGGAGGCCGATCCTGTGGGTTCCGCCACGCGACTCAAGCTGCTCGCAGCCCGAAGATGGCAGCGCGTCAACAACGCGGCTATTTCCGCCGCTGATATTTTTACTTCCCGCGACGTTCCGTCTTTCTTTTTTTTTTTCCCTTTTAAAAAAATAAGAGGACCCTCGGTGCGAGCGCACAAGTCAACACGTCCCACTTCCAAACGTCTAGATCCGTCGGTTCTCGAGGCGTTCCGGTGAGTCAGGGGCGAAAAAGGGGTTGGCAAGCGCGCGGAACCGTGTTGGACGGCGGCGGAAAGTTTGCCGTCTGAGCGCCAGCCGGATTTCTCTTATCTCATGCTTACTGTAGCGGTAAGTGGAGCATCTGACGGCTCGCCGTGACGCTGCCTGGCGGACAGGTGAGACGGGCGAGCGAGCGACACTTCGGAGACGTGTGTTCACACCATGGCATCGTTCTCCATCTGCAAGCCTTCAGAAAAAAATCCTCCTTCAGCTCGTCTTCGTAATATGACACACACACACACACACACACACACACACACACACACACACACACACAACAACAACAACAACACTGTATATTATTTCATTAATATCGTCAGTTCAAAATAAATCAGGTTCGTTAGTGATTTTCCTCCATCCATTATCTTCCTCTTTAACCTTTACTAGGGTCATGGGGTGGGGGTTCCCCGGGTTCCCTATGCCCATCCAGGGGAGAACGTTTCGGGCGCTGGGCAGATAGACCCAGGACTCTATCACTGGGCACACACTCACTCACAAAGACAGACTCATTTTATATGGGGCAATTTGTAGCCTTCGATTTACCTTGATCCATGTTTTTTTGGACTGTGGGAGGAAACCGGAGAACCGGAGGAAGCCCACGCAGACACGGGGAGAACATGCAACCTTCACCCTGATTGGGATTCGACTGTTAGTGTTTTTGTATTATTAAAGTTGGCTTAGTTGTTTAGCATGTTCTCCTCTAAGCGCTAGGGATTCCCAGTTTGAATCCCAATCTGGGTGGAGTTTACATGTTCTTCCCGTGTCCGTGTGGGTTTCCTCCGGGTTCTCCGGTTTCCTCCCACAGTCCAAAAACATAATTCGAGGGCAATTAAATGGATTGGCATCCTGTCCTGGGTGTATCTGCCCAGTGCCCAAAACGTTCTCCCCTGGATGGGTATGGGGAACCCCCCCGCGACCCTAGTAGAGGATACAGTGGAAGATAATGGATGGATGGTTTATTGTTACAACGTTTGCAAGACTTGAGTCTCTCCACTCCAAGTTGACCTCCCATTCGATTTCTTTGTGAAGTTTGCATGTTCTCCCCAGAGCCACGGTTTCCTCATGTAGTCCTCATGTAGTTCTAGGCCCATCGGTGCGTTGTAGTTCCTTTTAATAATTTTATTTTGTGTAACTCGGAGTGTCCTGGGCGACTCCGCAAGGATCTGTAGAGCACCATTGATCCAATTAATATGGTTCCAGGGCGGCACGGTGGCTTAGTGGTCAGCATGTTCTCCTCTCAGCGCTGGGGATTCCCGGTTCGAATCCCCATCTGGGCGGAGTTTCCATGTTCTCCCCGTGTCTGCGTGGGTTTCCTCCGGGTTCTCCGGTTTCCTCCCACAGTCCAAAAAATTTGAATCAAGTCAATTGAATGCTCAAAATTGCCCCATATAGAGTGTGTTTGTGTGAGTGAGTGTGTGCCCAGCGATGGATTGGCGTCCTGTCCTGGGTCTATCTGCCCAGCGCCCGAGACGTTCTCCCCTGGATGGGCATGGGGAACCCCCCCGCGACCCTAATAGAGGATAAAGCGGGAGATAATAAATGAATGAATATGGTTCCAACCTGAAACCACAAAGTTCCTGATCGGAAAAGGTCCAAATGGACGTCGGTGGTACTCTGTCTTCGAGGACACGCCGTGAGGTCCACAGCATCCCCAACACCGTTCTAAACTTCAGATGACGTTGTTGATAGCGAGACCAAACCGGCGCACTGTTGGTGGGCTTCTTGGAGGGCCTTCCACTTAACAGACGGTCCCCTCCCACCGGAGTGGCTCGTCGTCCAGAGATGCCGTCTCTGTGGATACCAGTGCGCAAGCAAGCGCCATCTTTTCCACCCCGCGGCGCTTCCGACCGTCCACTCCAACTCCGAAAGAGTGGGAGACACAAATAGCTCCCTCCCATATTAGGGAAGGTGGTAAACCGACCTGCGGTCCTCGGGATGCTCGGAAAAACCCTTTAAACCCCATTTGACCCGACATAAAACTCGCAAAGGTTCCTGCGGCTTTGTTCCCACCTTTTGGCGTTCTCTCGTTTTCATTAGCATCCCTTTTAGGGCTGCGACCGGCGTCATCCGCCCCGAGAAAACCCTCCCACCCCTCTCCCTTTCATCCCCTCCGTAAATTAAATCCACATAACAGAGATCGATGCGCTGCCCCCTAATCGCGTTAGACATATTGTTTTAAAATACCAGCGCCCAGCTGGCGAGTCCTGGTGCTCTTCGAGTCCGCCTAGCACAATAGAATAGATCTCCTCAGCCTGCACGTCGCCCTCTTTCCGCCGACAACGACCAGCCGTACGCCTCCCGAACCCAAGGTGTCGGGGTTTCTAGGTATCGCCTATCTGACCGTATTTCAAAGGCGCGTATAAACGGCTTTCCCTTTAAAGGTCAGACATTAGTGCTGGTAAAAATTGATCTGTGGGTTTTATGAATTTAGCCCCTATATTGGAGGCGCTTTGTAATGGGGAAGATTCAGAGGGGAAGCTTAACACGGCATTGTTTTGCTTTGACAACGCAGCCACGAGAGCCACTGCAGCTGTTCCCTCTGCTCACAATGGCAGATTAATTAACACAATCATGCGCTTCTGGCTGGCGCTCAACACGCAGGTCTGCTCTGGGATAGATAGGTAAATCCTATACATGCCTTTCCAGACGGTGCACATTCTCGATGAGGGTTCACAAGGCGATATATAGTCGCAAGGCGACCGGTCAGCCGTTCGGAAATGGGAATAAATAAATAGATGGGTAAATAAAACCTAACACCAAGCGATAGATTTCCTAATTGGGTAGAAGCTTTCCCCCATCCACTGGCTTCCTCTCTCTCTCTCTATCCGCCTCTCTCGAGCTGCCAGGACCATTAGCCTAGGCGTTCCTAATTAAGATTCTGCCGGCCGATCCGTCTCTCTCTTTCTTAGTTAGTTCCCTGACATTTTCAACTGTCTATTATTCCAGCCGGGCTTTCAGGTGCAATGCTGTGTAAATGGCAAGTCAAAAATTATGTATCTTTTTCATACAGTTATCCATCAAGGACTATTAGAGGGAGCGGTCCGAGCGCTTAAATCATTACTGAATGCTGTGATCTTTCCCGATTGATCTTATCTCGCCGCCGTTCCATCACCGCACTTCATATGCCAGGCACTCCTTCCTTCCTTCCTTCCTTTCTTCGTCGTTTCGTGATTTTTTTTTTATTTTATTGCCGTTAATCCCTCCCGTCTTTTCGGCACTCCCACCCCCTGGCTTCGGAACATGTGTCAATATCTTGCCTTAGCATTGATACCCGGCTTCAGTCGGTTGATAGGATGATCACTTAACAGTCAAGAGTAAGGGAAAGGAGGAAATTAGGGTGTCGGCGTCGGCGTCGGCGGCAACAACAACAGCCAAGCAATTATGTTTCCCTCGGCCCAAATGTTCTGCCGTTAATGAAATCCCTTATCATTGGCGCTAAGAAAAGGATGCCGGGACAGGTGTGAGAATCGCACACGATTCATTTATCACTCCCGAAATTGAGGCGAAAGCAGGAACGGGGAGAGAGACGCCGAGGCAACAAGTGCGAGCGAGTTTCCACGTCTCGGATAATGCGTTGCGTTTTTTTTGTTTTTTTTGTTTTTTTATTTCCCCCGCCACGTACTTTTGCACTTTGATTGGCGGCGAGGACTCTTTCTATTTTCAGCCGTGTAAATATAGGGCCTTGTCAGAAAGCCGCGCTACACGCATTCACTTCCAGGAACGCTGTCTGTCTACGAGGGCGCCGTCGACTGAAGTCTGATAGACAGCCAGAGAGAGAGAGAGAGAGCTGAAGGACTGACTGAATTAATAGTATTTACCTCGACAGGGGCAACGGAGGCTTAGCCTGAGCGCTGCCGCTGCCCGTCACGGGGCTGCCCGCTGTAGGCAGGGCCGGGGCCGGGGGGCGGCGAGGGAAGGAGCGGGACGGAGCGCGAGGCCCTTAAATGACGCTAATTCTGTGTGAGACTTTGGCTCCCGCTGAAGGAAGCTATCTGATTGGAAACAGCTCTGGGAGTCTGGGAGGTTGGCCCTGGCTCGTTTCATTTAATGACCCATTTCCTCCGCTCGTGCCACGAGCAGTTAACAGCAGTCAGGGTGCCCGGAGGTTCACCGCAGTGCGGGAACACGACGGGGGCCCTCAGCCGAGGGGGGGGGGGTGGTTTAGACATGTATAGGTCAGATATCGGGCGTTGCAGGTACACGGCCAGAAGAATAAAGGCTTGGGATGTGGCCTGGTGGTGTATGAACATCATCCATCCATTGTCCTCTACTAGGGTCGCTGGGGGGTGTTCCCCATGTCCATCCAGGGGAGAATGTTTCGGGCGCTGGGCAGATACACCCAGGACAGTCTTTTATTGGACACACACTCACACACACACACACATATGGGGCAATTTGGAGTATTCTGTTGACTGTGAGCCATGTTTTTGGTCTGTGGGAGGAAACCGGCGAGCCCGGAGGAAACCCACGCGGACACGGGGAGAACATGGGAACTCCATCCAGGTGGGGATTCGATCGGGAATCCCCGGCGCTGAGAGGAGAACATGCTAACACACTAAGCCACCGTGCCGCCCTGTTATGAATGTAAATTAAAAAAAGTAATTTCTTAGAGAGGCGGCACGGTGGCTTAGTGGTTGGCACGTTCGCCTCTCAGCGCTAGGGATTCCCGGTTCGAATCCCCATCTGGGTGGAGTTTCCATGTTCTCCCCGTGTCCGCGTGGGTTTCCTCCGGGTTCTCCGGTTTCCTCCCACAGTCCAAAAACATGGATCAAGTTAATTCATTCATTCATTATCTTCCGCTTATCCTCTATTAGGGTCGCGGTGGGGTTCCCCATGCCCATCCAGGGGAGAACGTCTCGGGCGCTGGGCAGATAGACCCAGGACAGGGCGCCAATCCATCGCTGGGCACACACACACAACCACTCACACAGACACACTCTGTATGGGGCAATTTTGAGAATTCAATTAACTTGATCCATGTTTTTGGACTGTGGGAAGAAACCGGAGAACCCGGAGGAAACCCACGCATACACGGGGAGAACATGGAAACTCCACCCAGATGGGGATTCGAACCGGGAATCCCTAGCGCTGAGAGGCGAACATGCTAACCACTAAGCCACCGTGCCGCCGATCAAGTTAATTGAATTCTTCAAATTGCCCCATATAGAGTGTGTCTGTGTGAGTGAGTGTGTGCCCAGCGAGGGATTGGCATCCTGTCCTGGGTCTATCTGCCCAGCGCCCGAGACGTTCTCCCCTGGATGGGCATGGGGAACCCCACCACGACCCTAATAGAGGATAAGCGGGAGATAATGAATGAATAATTTCTTAGAACCTTGCGGTATGTTCTTCCAAGTAACCGGGAGGGGGGTGGGGGGGGGGTTGGGGTGTTTGTTACCAGGGGATTGAGAGGGTGTCAGGGAAGCAGAACGTCAAACTACTGTATGATGTCAGGATTGATTTCCGAAACCACGTCAGCACTCGGTGGAGTTCTTACATCACTGAGACATCAAAGGCTGGAGAACTGTTTGCTGATTGGCCCACGGCCATCGATAACATGACTCTGTCAAAGCATCGAGCGGCGACGTCTCGCTGACATAATGCCAATGATCACTTGTCGAGAATTTGCTCAGAACGAAGGTAAATGAAAGATTGGTGGTTAATAAAAGGCGTGGTGAGCCAAGTGACAGTAAACAACATCCCATCGTTAAGAAAAAACTTGAAAACAAAAAAAAGTGGCTGTAATACGTTCGTTTTCATCCCGTCAGTTTTATTTAGTTAGTTTAGTTTAGTCGGCAAATTTATCGTTGCGGACAATCGACAACGCTCCTCAAACCTTTCCATCCCGCTTCGTTCCTTAACCAAGTTTCGCCGAGGGCTCATTGGCATGATGTCACGAGACGTCGCCGCTCGATGCTTCAACAGAGTCTTATTATCGACGGCCGTGGGCCAATCAGCAAACAGTTCTCCAGCCTTTGATGTCTCACTGATGTAAGAACTCGTATCTCACGGATGGTGCGGTCAGCGTCGAGGTTTCGGAGACGACGTTCGATACGTCGCTACGGAAATCAATTCCGACCTCAAACAGGAGCTTGATGTTCTACCCCTGATGTCCTCGGGGGAAGGTTCCCCATGCCCATCCAGGGGAGAACGTTTCGGGCGCTGGGCAGATTCACCCAGGACAGGATGCCAATCTATCACTGGACACACACTCACTCACACAGACACACTCTATATGGGGCAATTTGGAGAATTCAAGTGACCTTGATTCATGACTGTGGGAGGAAACTGGAGAGCCTGGAGGAAACCTACACGGACACGGGGAGGACATGGAAACTCCACCCAGATTGGGATTCGAACCTGGAATCCCCAGCGCTGAAAGGAGAACATGCTGAGCACTAAGCCACCGTGCCGCCAAGTCATTTTATTCAAAGAACCTTCTTCGGAACCACTTAACAAACCTCGTAGGAAGCCAGAACACGGCGTCGGTAACTCCTACGACCTTCCTCCGATTCTCCAGGGTCGGAAAACAGCCGTATCAACCACACAACCGGCCAGAACCCAACCTCGCGCACACTTATCAAACTAATAATCAGTTATTAATCTCCACCGGCCTTGATGTCGCCGCACGGGTGAAGACGGCGGGGGCAATTATGTCACGATCATCCCCCCCCCCCCTTTTTTTTTTACCCGGCGACGGCATATTAAGATATTTATAAATATATAGCGGATAGATCTGGCGTTATTGGGCTCTCAGTGCAGATACACAGATGCAGATTAATTTGTAATTAGTCTTGAGATGTTGAGGCTGTGTAGATAACGCCCTCCACGCGCCGCTCCGTAAATGCTGATGGTTTAGAAACGAACAAATGCTGGATGTGTGATAAAAAAAAATAGGAAAAAAAAAGGACAAAAAAAAAAAAAAAAAAAGTTATTCCGTTCCGTTCGCCTGACAAATTCAGACACGTATGTCTGGATGCCCGGCTCCACCGGCGGCAAATGAGTTCGGAAATAAACTGTTATTGTTTAGTTGTAAACATTTTCGGCGCATCGGCTTTTTATAATGGAATCGCGGGTCGTGCTTAAGTGTCAGCGTGTCGGTGGTATTGTACCAACACGGAGACACGGAGAGAGCGAGAGACATAGAGAGAGGGAGAGAGAGAGAGAGGGCAGGAGTCAGCCCCTGCTCCGTGCATAAAAAAAAAAAAAAGATTTAATTTTCAATATCCTGTCAGACAACACTTTTCTTGCGAGCTTAGGTTCACATTAATTTGCTCCGAATGTCGGATTTATCGGCTCGGGTACGAGCGTGGAGTGGAAATCGCGCTGCCCCCATCTCTGGCCTGTGAAATGGCGAGGATGGTTTTGGGTCGTATTAAAGGGCTGGGGAGCCTATTAATAGTTGAGTCATCTGCGCCGCCATGTTCCGAAACGGCAAATTGTTAGATCCCCGATGGTGATTATCGCTCTCTGTCAATGACCTTCATAACAAATTAACATTCTGAGGAGGAAATGGGAGCGGGGACGTCTCACAGACATATGTTTCGGGACGACGCGCCGCAAAAACTGGAAAGCGATGGATGCGGATAAAGAACGCGATGGGGAGAACGTGGACGGGGCGACGGAGGGAATGCACAATTCATAATAAAGTTGTTTTGGCGCTTCACGACGGCTGGGATAGTCATAGTCCGGTCACACGGGGCCCGATCGTAAAGGTAGCCACTCCTCTTCATCAATCGCAAGCTCGTTCTAGGCTGAAGGCATCTAGCGGAACCCACAAAACATCAAGTTAAGAAAGAATTGCTTTAAAGCGAGTTATCAGAGTGGGCCCTTGAGCGAGGCCCCCATTGCTCATTGCTTTGGTGGTGGCACCTCCACCTCTCAGTGTTGGGGATCTAGGTTGGACTCCCAATTTGGGTGGAGGTTCCATGTTCTTCATGTCCATGTGGGTTTTCTACAGGTTCTCTATGGAAATTGGCTGATCTAAATTGCCCCTATATAGTGTGTGTGTGTGTGTGTGTTCGAATCCCAATCTGGATGGAGTTTCCACGTTCTCCCAGTGTCCACGTGGGTTTCCTCCGGGTGCTCCGGTTTCCTCTCACGGTCCAAAAAACATGGAACAAGGTCAATTGAGTTCTTCAAATTGCCCCATATAGAGGGTGTCTGTGTGAGTGAGTGTATACAGCGATAGATTGATGCACTGTCCTGGGTGTATCTGCCCAGCACCCGAAACGTTCTCCCCTGGATGGGCATGGAGAACCACCCCCCCCCCCCCCCCCCCCCCCCCCACGACCCTAATAGAGGGTAAAGCAGAAGATAATGGATGGATGGATAATATGTGATAAATAAATAAGCTTGAACTTTCTGTATAAAAATCCTCATCTTATGTTTTATGTATTTTATCGTAAGTTGATTGTCGAGGACACGAGGACGGAGTGAGTTCCCCGACGCGCCATCCTGGAGCGGACTGTACGCTCCCGAGCGAAGTGGGAACGTCGTATTAGCGAATACAGTATTCTTTAACAAGATCTCAAACAATCCCACATTTCACACGTAGACAAACACACATGCTTTCACACGCACAATTATGTAGTTGTTATATGAATTCTCGCTGCATATTTTTCGGATATCCACCCACCAGGCTGCAGAAAAGCCGAGTCCTGCGCAAAAAAACTTCCGTCGGAAATGTCAGTCGGGTTAACGCCACGTAAACCGAACGATGCCTCCTTAAAAGCCTAGATCGAATGAACTCTGATTACTTAAACCCGGGGGTTTGGGATGGGACAGGTGACCGGGGGTGTGTGTGTGTGGGGGGGGGTGTGTGTGGTGTGTGCATTTAACCCAATCTGACCGTCAGCTGTCGGACTCCGCGGAAACGTCCTTGGACGTGTACCGTGGGTTTTATGGGACTGGAAATAAATTGATGAAGAAATGGAAAGTAGGCGAGGAGTTATAGTTAAAGCCGCGTATTAAAGGCCAGTTTGTTAATTCGGAGGTGTTAAAAATCCTATCAGTCCGGGACAGAAACAGTCTGGCTTGGTGTCTGGTTTTATAATGCTATTGTGGAGCGGGTCGTAACCCCTTATGGTAATTTCCCCCAAGTACCACTGCATTCTTTTAATTCGCATTAAAGCGATGAAAGGCGCAGACTGATGCTTTTGAAAGCTAATGGCTTTACAGGGAAGGTAATGGATTCAGAAGGTGCCGTGGCTGGGGCTCCGACATGGATCTGTAAGTCAGCTTTATGATTGCCTGTTGTACTTGTTGATTTGGCCGGCTCGAAAAATGAATAGGAAATCAATGTCGGCCGAGGATTTTATTATTTTTTTTCCCCTTCCCCTCGCTCACTCTTTAAAGAGTTTTAAAGGCGCAGGACTTGTAAGGTGCACGGCGGATGGCTTAAAGATGGGCTGACACATGGCTTCATCCTCTACCGGGGTCGCGGTGGGACGGGACGGGGTAATATGGGGTTCCCCATGCCCATCCAGGGGAGAAGGTTTCGGGCGCTGGGTAAGATACACCGAGGACAGGACGCCAATCTATTACTGGACACACACTTACTCGAAATGGGGCAATTTGGAGCATTCAATGACCTTGATCCATGTTTTTGGACTGTGGGAGGAAACCGGAGAACCCGGAGGAAACCCACGCGGACACGGGGAGGACATGGAAACTCCACCCAGATTGGGATTCGAACCGAGAACCCCTAGTGCTGAATGGAGAACGTGCTGAGCACTAAGCCATCCATCCATTTTCTTCCTCTTTAGCCTCTACTAGGGTCGCTGAGGGGAGGAGGGGTAGGTATGTGAGTACTTGCAGGGGTATTTACCTCTAAAGGCATGCACCCCTACATATCCCCGAACATTCAGAACACTGGGCGGGTGTCAGCGTGGTGGTAACTCCACCACTAATCTGTGTTGCGTTTCTAAACCTGTGCTCCGCATCTCCCGCACCTCCTTCACTCCACACAGGATGCGGCGAAGGAAGGTCGAGCATCCTGCGCTCATCCGAAAATGCGGCGGAATGTGAACCCTTCACGTGAACAGGGTGTAATGACCCAGCACTGAGCGATCTTATTAGGCAGCTGTGCCATCCTCCCCCCACCCCCCGCAAATGCTGCGGCAAACTTAGCTTTCCACCAGACTTAAACTTAAATAAGCTCCGACCTTTTTATCAAGAGGAGTGTTCGTGAGGTCAGACACCGATGTTGGGTGGGGTCCAGGTCAGCGCTTGGTTTTTTTTTGGGGGGGGGGGTTCATGTGACATCGCCGGCCGGGAGCCGATGTGCGACGAGGGACGTGTCTCAAACCTTAGGTCTAACCTCCATTCTGTCGTGTGTCTCCGAGCCTCATTTCTATTTCCGCCGTCCCCCGGCGGCGTCCCGAACTCCAAGCCCCCCCCCCGGAACCCGAAATATGTTCTCCCATCTTCATGTCTGGATGCTTTGATCACCATGTGAAATAATGCAGTTAGTCAGACCTCAGTGCTTTTTTCACTTCTTTTTTTTTTTTTTTTTTTTTTTTTTTTTTCCTTTCTTTTTTATTTTTTTCCCCCCCCCCTTGCCCCCCCCCCCCCCCCCCCCCTTATAAAAACGCTGCTCTTTGAAGCCTAAAAGCAAGTCGAGAGGAGAAAACAAAGATGGGCGCGTGCCAGGCGCAAAGTTATGGCACCGTTCCTGTTCCCCCAGCTCAGCAGAGGCTTCGCCTTTAAAGAGGGAGAGGCGCACCTTCTGTCACTAGCGGAGGGGGGCGAGCGAGGAGGCGCAGGAGAGACGGAGAGAGAGTGGGGTTGGAGGGGGGGGTGGTTCTCCATGGTCAGGATCTCTGTCAATGTGGCTCATTTGCACGGTTATGCCACTTTCACCTCCCCGACCCCCTCCGAGACGCCGCCGTCCCGCCGTGGGCCGGCGACCCGGATGGCGGTGTTGGGCGTTTGGGTGTGAGATGGAAATGTGAAAACAGTTTGGGATGCAGTGGAGCTCACGGAAGCGTAAAGCGTTCCTTATTCCTGATCGAATGCGGGGGGCGTGGTTTGCACCTGACCCCTCCGTCACCATGCAGAACAAATGCGCTCCATAAAAAAAAAAAAAAAAAAAAAACGAAAGAGAGAGAGAGAGAGAGAGAGAGAGGGAGAGAGCAGAAAAAGGACAGTCTTCCCTCCTCCTTTTATAATCCCACTTTCGCTCAGCCCGTCGCTAATAAATATAAATGTTTGTGATTAGCATCACGGCGGCACAGGTGCATGTTTGTTGCGAGGGGAGGCATGTTCATTAATTTTCGGCGATGAAAAGTGCACTGCGCCATAAACGCGCCGTCCAAAAAAACGCACCGGCTGATAAATGAATGCACAGATTGTTAATGTACCATTGTACGGTTGAGCCTCAACGAGCTTTAAAAAAAAAAGAGAGAGAGAAAAGAACAAACAAAAAAAAAGAAAGAAAGAAAAAATAGGACGCATCCTCCTGCCAATGGGCGCTCACTGCTACTAGCAGGGTGACGGCGCCCTACTTTAAAGTCCGGCTCACCCCGGGATGGAGGGTTGGACCTTCCTATATCCTGCCTATACGCCTGGCTTCCCGCATGGATGTAGGATTCGGGGATTATACGGAGCCACCATGTGCTGATTAATTAGTATTTCAGAGCCGTGCCATGGCCAAGCGTGGCATTTGGTGCCCAAGCACCCATTTGGCCGCGGTGTCACACCCCACACTTAATCTGTCAGAGCGATTGCCCGCGCCCGCTAGATTTAATGTGATAAGTGCAAATGATTATTCCATAATCCATAATCTGCAGCGAGGTCCCCGGCACCGGGAGCCCGGCTCGGACGGGCGCCGCACCTACGTATCCGTCTTCCAGGCGCAAATCTGCCACCACTCCGGGGCAAGACGGGCAACAACACACGACTCTGCCGCAGACAAAGAGACGGAAATCTGACGAAAATGGCTTGTTTTTTTTTTTTTATTTTATTTTATTTTGTGTGTGTGTCTGTGTGTGTGTGTGTTTTTTGTTTTTTTTCCAGGCGCTGCGAAAATGTTTTATTAGGGGACCGCCGAACACCTGCCTTAAAATGTCGTTTCAACATCTCCCGAATGCCATTTTGCTTAATTGACTTGGAAATGGCCCAAATGTATTGCTGAATGCAGTCTAATTAATATTAATAATAAATGCCATTATTAACATCAAAGAACATCTGGTGCCCCTGTTTACCCACATGCCTTATATGTAACACATTTTGCGGCTGTTTCATCTCACAAACAGACCGGGGGTAAACACTTTTTGAATTCGGGGAATTTTTTATTTATTTCGTTCCTTATTTCTTTATTTATTTTCGTTAATTTCTCATTCTTTTTAATTCTCATTACGCTTTAGGAATATATTTCCTCATTGACACGCCGGTCAGGGTTTGGCTGGCTCCCGACGCGGCTCGCGCTCGCCAAAGCGGAACCTTTTTCCCGAGCCGGGTTGTTTGTTAGCGGGGCCGTGTGTTGTGTGTGTGTGTGGGGGGGGGGGACGTAAATCAGCGGGACGATGTCAAATTTGATCAGGCCGTCCTCGTCAGGTAGGAGCTAAAGCCACGGCGTTTAATAGTTAATTGGTGTTTGGTTAGTAAATCAGGTGACTTTAAAAAAAAAAAGATAAAATTTTTTGTTTTTTTGTTTACTTGTCTTTATTTATTTTTATTTTTCGACGCGGAGAACGCAGCGCTCAGCAGTGTAACTAAACCTCAAATTGATTAACTCGCCTCAACCAGGCCGTTCACAAAGATGGCACCGGTCCAAATCCAAAAAAAAAAAAAAAAAAAAAAAAAAAAAAAGAAGAAGAGCGTGGAGTGTGCGCATCAGCCGGATGGTGTTGTGTTGCTCCGGCGTAAGGAAATCAACTCCCCCTGGGTGCATTTTTAAAAGCCTAATGCCTTTTGAATGATGTCATCAC
>JAFMOD010000103.1:53227-72341 GCA_019802435.1 Corydoras maculifer | reverse complement strand
TGGGGTTGGGTGTGGTGTTGGGTTTGGGGTGGAGTGCGGGGTCAAGTGAAAGGTCAAGTTTAGGGTCAGACCTGGACCTAATTGCTTCGAGTTGAGCATGGTTCTGCTCTGTGATGGACTGCCCGTGTGTTTGGGGCTTATCCCGTCAGAAACGATTCTTTTTTTTTTTCCCCGGCTGTGTGAGGATGATTATCAGCGAGCGAGGACTCGCTGGCCTTGACGCGCTGAGGGCGCCGTAGTGACAGCATCTAAATCAGAGCGAGGTCTTCGTTATCACCCGCCGCCATCAGCCACGCCGCCGACGTCACCTGTCAAAACCGGGGCGCCGCGCGACGCCGCGGCCCGACTGCTGATGCCGCAGTTTCCGTCTCCGCATTGTTCGCTTTGACACAATCCGCCATATGCTCCCCAATGAAGATGATGATAGGAGGGATGAGACCACGGCGCGAGAAGTGTTTGTGTGCAAGTGCATGTTTGTGCGAGTGCGTGAGTGTGTGTGTGTGTGTGTGTGTGTGTGTGTGTGTGTGTGTGTGTGTGGGAAGGGCGGCAGGGCGACATCTCGAAATGCAACCTGAAAGGCTTCTGAACTGTCAGCGTTCTGTCAGCGCGGGAGGTGTGTGTGTGTGTGTGTGTGTGTGTGTGTGTGTGTTGGGTGAGTGGCGCTCACGCACCCATTGATGTTTTCCACTTTGTGTGGCGTCAGCAGATTCGTACGCCGAATGAGGCGGACCGACAGGTGGAGGTGAAACGGGTTCGGGTCCGAGCCACACTCGCATTTCTCTCACCCCCCTCCCCCCCCCTCTCTCTCTCTCTCCTCAGATGTGGGCGACGAGATGGCCAAGGCTCAGGGGGCCGCCCCCCCTCCCGCCCCCCAGCACAGGGAAAGGAGCGTGGGCTCGGCCATGAAGGACTGTCCCTACTGCGGCAAGTCGTTCCGCACCTCCCACCACCTGAAGGTCCACCTGAGGATACACACAGGTGAGCCCCAATTACCCTCCCTCCATCACTCACGAGGGGAACCAACACTTCTTCCGCTTTATCCTCCATTAGGGGGGGTCAGGGGGGGGTGGAGGGTTCCCCATGCCCATCCAGGAGAGAACGTTTCGGGCGCTGGGCAGATACACCCAGGACAGGACGCCAATCTATCACTAGGCACACACTCCCTCAAACACACTCTATATGGGGCAATATGGAGCATTAAATTGACCTTGATCCATGTTTTTTTGGACTGTGGGAGGAAACCGGACACGGGGAGAACATGCAAACTCCACCCAGATTGGGATTCGAACAGGAGAACATGCCGCCCTCACAAGAACCAATCTAATTTAATGTAGGTATTTCAGCAACATGGTGGCTCAGGGGTTACACGTTCGCCTCTCACGTTCCCATGTTCTCCCCGTGTCCGAAGTATATATTTCAGCAACCTCCGTTAGTCTGATCAGATCCCAGTCCTCGAGTTCCTCTGCACCCGCGTGCACCGTTAGGTTCCCCCGCCGGGTTCCCCAGCGTCAACGGTAACGATGTGGACGGATCCGGTCGAACAGCTGCCGTGGACCCGTAACGGAGGTTGAGTCTCGGCGGCATCCGCAGCTCGTCCTAGTTACCACGCAGGGTAGCGGCGCCAGGTCCCCTGATCCAGCGCCCCGGGGCTGTGTGCATGACGGCGCAGCGAACCGACGTCCGAGAGGGTTCTGTCCCCTGCGGGAGACAGATTATGAAACGTCCGCAGAACCGTAACTCATTCTGCGTCTTTAGCTCTTCATCACTTCCCCCATTTTTTAAATAATTCCCTTGCCGTCTCCTCACTTCGGCTCCCGGAGCTACCTTTAAAACGGCGAGGGGGGTGGTGGGGAGGGCGAGGGAGGGGGTGGGGCACTTGAGAGAGACCCCACAGGCTCGCGAAAGAGAGAGAGAAGAAAAAAAAAAAGGAAAGGAAATGAGAACTGCTCAACAAGTGCTAAAAGGCCTGCCCCTCTCGCGGCTCGAACTTAAAATGGAAATGACTCCGGGCTCGGGAAATTGATGGTTGTTATGTTTTTCGGTGCGGGCCCACGAGGAGGAATGGGGACCACCCAAATAGTCTGGGGTTCGCTTAATAAGAAGCGCATAGCTGCGCTGTTCTGGGGAATTAAGCCCTGATTGTGTGGCATGTCCAGCCGCCTGATGGGTGATTAGCCATCGGTGCTCAAGCACACGAACCGGCGAGGGGCTGCGGTACTGACGCCGTCCCGAAAATGGAGCGGGGACTTAGGCATGGCCCGAAATGTTATAGCAGACGATTTTAAGTAGACGTAGGAAATCGCATAAGGATGATTTAAGGACGAGGACGCCGGGATGGGACGGTCCTGCTGACAGGCGGCTGCTTCAGGGGGAGGAGTGATGTCCCCGAAGCAGGGGAGCTGAGACGTACGCCTCAAACCGGGGGACGAGTGAGTTATAGACGCAGGGAGAAGAGGGTAAGGGTCCCCCGAAGAACCATAATTCATCACGAAGGAAGTGGAGGCCCTCGTCCCGCAGCTCCTTTAACTCACTCGCTCAGTCACTTACTAAACTCTGTGTGTGTGATTAAGTGCCGGGATAAGCCGTAGTGTACTAACATGGGAACGGCCTTTTAAGATGGCCTGCTCCTACCGCCCCCTCGTTCGGTGGCCGCCGCCGCCGCCGTTCACAGCACCCCCCCCCCCCCTGATTAGTTTGCAGGATGTGCGAGGACCTCTTCGGTTCTGCGAACGTTCTACAGGCTTCACCCTCACGCTGCAAGTTTAGCGACTTCTTCAATCCGGCCTTCCCTCGCCGTGCACGCGAACCTGATGACTTTCCGCCCCGTTGTATACACAGCGTCCCGGCCGGTGACGTTCTGTAAACCCGAGCGACCAATCGGATCACGCCGCAAAGTAAACAAGTCCAAATGTGCGAGGCCCACTACGCGCTCACGCCAGTGCGTTTGGAAAGTTTTCGTTTTTTTTTTTTTTTTTTTTTTTTTTTTTTTTTTTCAAAAAAAATTAAATAAAAAAAAAAAAAAAAAAAAAAAAAAACCTGTGTATCGCAGACTTCATTAATACTTATAAACTCCAGCGGTTATACATCATCACATCTACAGAGGAAGCCAACAGCAATAAATTACTTTTTAATTTCAATACTAACAATAAATGACCTTGTTGAAAATCTCTCGTCGTAAATAAAAACAATTATAACTGTAATAAATTACATTCTCACGGAAAAAAAAAAAAAAAAAAACAGCTCAGGAAGGAGATTTTAACCAAACAGTTTGGATGCTAATTTACATTTTAACCTAAAATTGAACTATAAATGACATGATGACTGAATATTATACCAATAAATGATATTTTAATGAAAGTTTATATTAATTGTTCACATTTTAAACTGAGATATGAACTTATAAATTCTATAATTACTTTAAATGTTACCTTCTGACTAAATAAAGTTAAAATAAATTACACAACAGTTAATTTTATACTAATAAATTACATTACAATACAAGTTTTTATTGAAAAATTAATTGTAACCTAAAACTTACCACATTATATTGCACCTCACAATTTTACACATTTTAACTAGATGCTAATTTACATTTTAACCTTAAATTTAAACTATAAATTGCATAACGACTGAATTTCATATTAATAAATTGTATTTTAACCAAAGTTATATTGATATAAAGTTATATTATATATTATATTATATATATACTAAAGTTAAATTGCATTTAACATAATAGATTACTCATACTTTCACTTGTTTATTAATAAATGACGTTCTGAAGTAGAATCTTATACAAACAAAACATTCTATACAAAATACATATCCGTACATCACAAATTCTATCTAGGAAATGAATTCCAACTAAATTTTATATTTATAAATTACTCAGCAAAATGAAATGCTACCAAAATTTACACTCTTAACAAATTTAATAATAAAAAAATACTCCAAATTTTGATCTATAAATGAAATTCCAACTTTATATTGATAAATTACACTGCAGTGTAGATTCCAACCAAATTTAATACTAATAAAGTAAAATGCTGTTATATTTAACTGCTTTATATTTACATTGGTTTACTCTTCGAAAATCATGAATGCATACAGATTCAAAAAATTTTTTTACATTATTTTAGATTCTGTCACAAGTTTAATAGATAGTTTTACTGTCCAACCAAAGTTGTAAAAAAAGTAATATAATGTAAAATTCTGCTACTAAATTAATCCAAATAATAATATGAATAAATGAAAATAATTATAATAGATAATAGTATTCACGAATAAATTACAGTCTAAATGAAATCTATATTAATAACACTGTACTGTAAACTTTAACAGGACGTTCTGCCTAAAATTGATGGAAATGGACTATGTTATAAACTAAAATTATACTTTTAAATTAACCATTAATTCAAGTAAATTAATAAATTAGATTAAGACAAATGATGTTATTGTTGAAATACATCATAAGAAGACTACTTATAAACTTATAGCACTAGTAAAAATTGAGTGGATTAATTACAGTATGTATATTTTAATAAGAAACTTATGTACTAATTTAAAAAATTGCACGTTTGCCTGAATTTCCCTAAAAATCACGTTAGGCCTTAAAACACTGGAGCAAAAGTCTTCAGTCATTGATTTTGATTTTGTGAGGGTTAAGGACCCGGTGGCGCATCCTACTGCGGTCTCTTCCTTCTTCCTAATCAGAGCTGGAACAAAGGGCCCGCCATTAAACAAACATCCTCGATGGTTTTAAACAAATCCGACGTCGGGACGACACGAGGCGACCCTGGATCGGCGTGCTGTTAGCCCATCACAATGGCATTGCTTACTAAGAGGAGCGGGGCATTGTGTAACACAATGTTAGATTAATGAGTCGGCAACGTCGGCTTGAAAGCAAATGAAGTGAATTTAAATTCCTCCAAAAGTTAAAGAGCTAATGTTACAGTATTAATTTCCTCTCCAACAGTGAGTGGGAAAATATCCATTAGTGAAATTAAGCGCAGTTTGCTAGGTAGCTAACATTGTGCGGCGTACAGTGTGGGGCCACTGCTAATGAACACTGCAGTGGGTGATATTTCATTATACAAATTAATGCTCACATTTTAATGGGAAAGTCACATAATGAATCCAGGCTTCAGTGACAGCAATTAGAGACACAGATTGTCCCCTTCTGGACAAGGCAGTATTTAGCAGTAAGCAGCTGTGGTAAAAAATAAAAAGGTCCCTGCTCCTGACAACGGCTCCTCATAACTCCAGGGCGCGAGAGCGCTCTCGCATCCACTGAATCACCCTTCGTAAAGAGGGGCTGGGGAAGATGCTCGGCGCCCGTGTCGAGTCACCTTGCTGGTACAGAAGCCGCCGCCGCACGTCCTCTTCGGAAGGATCAACAAGAGCCTAAAAGGCTTGGCTCACGCTCGCTTTTATGGCCGGTTCCTCGGGAGAACCGAGGTAATTAAGTGCCGGTGTGTGGTCAGCTGCTGCCGTTCCAAACCATAAGCACTGTAAATTACGAAAGTCACCTGGCAGAACTCGGTTCAGGCGCAAAACCCGGGGCCCGGTGGAGCGGTGCGTTTGGTCGTCCTCGACGCGCCGTTCTTGGCGGAATTGTGAGCTGAAGGTGCGTTCGTGTGCGTGAAGGACATGTCCGACGAAAGGCGATGGGTTCGAAAAGAGCAGGTCGCTGGTTTTGAAGTCGTAGAGTCGGAGGTGTTGTACTGTATAAGGCATGGGGAACATACCAAAGTGCCAGAAACCAGTTCTAATTGTAACTAATTGTAGATCTTTGGTTGTAAAACAATATATATATATATATATTCACATTATATATTGACTATTAATATACTATCTATATATAGTAACATTATGTGACTATATATATATATATATATATATATATATATATATATATATATATATATATATATATATATATATAGCGCCACGGTGGCTTAGTGGTTAGCACGTACGCCTCTCAACGCTAGGGATTCCCGGTTCGAATCCCCATCTGGGTGGAGTTTCCATGTTCTCCCCGTGTCTGCGTGGGTTTCCTCCGGGTTCTCCAGTTTCCTCCCACAGTCCAAAAACATGGATCAAGTTAATTGAATCCTCAAAATTGCCCCCTATAGAGTGTGTCTGTGTGAGTGAGTGTGTGCCCAGCGATGGATTGGCGCCCTGTCCTGGGTCTATCTGCCCAACGCCCGAGACGTTGCCCTGGATGGGCATGGAGAACCCCACCGCAACCCTAATAGAGGATAAGCAGGAGATAATGAATGAATGAATAGTGTCCAAGTAATTTATTTATAGAGCCATTTTTACAATAGTACATCGTCACAAAGCAGCTTCAGGGTTATAAGCCATTGAACCCAATCCGAAACTCCCTGTTATGTCATTATTTTAAGGAATAAACCTTGTGAGGACCAAGGCTCAGTGGACGCCTCATCCTCCTCGGGCGGTCGGGCAGCATTAACAGTGTAGCAATGCCACGAACAGATGATTATGTGACCCGATTTTAAGAATTAGAAAACTACAGACGTCCATGTGGGCCGTCCTGCAGAACCGCCAGTCCAATAGAAATCCAGGTTCCGTCCTTTAATCATCGTAGCCGCAGTGTTCCGGCAGAACCATGGATGAAGGACTGACCCCAGCTATAGGAATAACGTGGCAATTTAAATAATCAGGGCTTAATAAAGCAAAACAATTAAGAATGCAGTATAGCAAGAGTGAAGTAGCATAGTATTGTATTATTCAAGTTCAAGTATTTTATCTATAGAGCGATTTTACGATAGTACATCGTAACAAAGCACCTTTACAGTGTCATAAGCCATTGAACCCGAGCCGAAGCGACAGTGGCAAGACAAAACTCCCTGTTATGTTAATATTTTAAAGCAAAAAGTGGCATAAATTGCAGAAGTTATGATATTTCAGTATGTTGTATTACGCATACTATAGTATTGTATTATATAATTCACATATAGAGTTATGTTATTACACATTGAGTCGTACAGTTTGATGGCCACAGGCAGGCGCTCCATGGTGCATTTAGGAGCAATAATCCTCTTATTATTCTTACTATTCTTATTTTTTATTATTTGTAGTGAATTCTGCACTCCCCCAAACCCAAACCCAAACCCACTTTGCTGCCGAACCCCGAATGACTTTTCTGAACCGGGTTAATGGTCCTTTCAGTTAAGGACTATTTAGAAACTAAACAAGCCTCACTAACTTCCAGAGCGGTTGTCTGGCGGACGTGATCACCTTGATGTTCTTGGATCCCGGAAAAATTCGGATAAATAAACAAGGCTCTCGGCATAAAAACCGGCTGTTTTTCCAGGCCAGTCAATCTCTGCGCACGCCGTCCCCCCATTAGGCTGGGCCATATGGAAATCCGTCTTAAATGTGTAATATCTATTAAGGCTTTTAATTGCCCTTCTGTAGACACCGGGATGTTTATTTGCGCGGTTACTATGGAGTAGCGACAAATCCAGATGAATCCGCTTGGAGTGGAACTCCGTCGAGTGGGTAGAGCAAGCGGCGCGGCCGACTCGCGAAACGATACGTACCACTCTCAGCGAGAGGCTTCTGTAATTTATATCAAGTCTGTCATACAGTACCAGATGGCAATTTGATGTGTATTTCCCCCCTATTTTTATTAAGACAGTCCATCAAGTGGGAGACAAAGCTTCGGAGGGAGGGGGGAAAAAAAAAAAAAAAAAACTTTTTTATTTATTTTTTTTTCTTTCTTTTCTTCCCCGTCGTCGTCTTAAATGATGAAAAATAATCCTTTCCCCCTACCTCTGTACCACGGCGATCCATTACGCTTCTCGGAGGTTGCGCTGTTTGTGCGGATATCAATTAAAAGTGGATTAACGGGTACATAATGACCTTTAGCAGTAAATTGTGTGTAATGTTGCAAGGCAGGATACAGTATATTCCCCAGATGTCACACATGCCCCTGACGTATGATGGAGCAGATGTCTTACTGAGTCCAAATGGTGCACAAAGAACACGCCATGCGTGTACGCACACACACACACACACACACACAAACACACAGACTCACACAAACAAGCACACACATTCAGATGGGGGGGAGAAAGGGATTATGTGGTATAGACACTGATGATATAGGTTTTTGCGTTGCTGTTTTTGCTTGTTTTAAACAGTCGTGAATACAAATCCATCCGTGATGGAGGATGGGGGGGTGGGGGGTTCATATGGTGGTGGTGACAGGGGGGGGGGGGGGGGGGGGGGGGGGGGGGGGGGGGGGGGGGGGGGGGGGGGGGGGGGGGGGGGGGGGGGGGGGGGATGGAAGCAGATCACCCTAATTTGCCTGTAATTTTCAGCCCGGAATATCATTTTGTCCAGTTAAAGGAATTGAAAATGATCATTTGCATTAGGGACATTTCCTTATTAAATCAGGCCAAGTCCCTGTTATCCTGCTCAGAGGATGAGCACTTATTGGGTTAAAACCTCATCCTGCCTCATGATTCGGTTTTTAAAATATAAGCCTCACACGCACACGCCGAGGATAAATGAGGCAGCGGCGTTTTTTTTACCCCTCCGTCAATGGAGTATTGGGTTCGTATTTGTGACCCCCTTCCCCTTTTTTTTTCTCCTTCCTTTCTTTCTTCGGGAAGCTGTGTGCAGTAGGTCTGCAGATCTGAGTCTTTATTTTTCTGGAATGGTGCCCTCCAAATAATGATAAATTACTCGAGCAGTATGCCATTTGCTAATTATATCCATGATTTACTACAGAGCCAGACTTAAATCATTCAGCTCAGCCTTGCGTAACAATGCAACATTTTTTTTTTTTTTTTTTTTCGCTCTGATAAAAATGGTTTCCATGTGTATAATCTAAACATTTTATAGCTTTACGCTCCGTCATATATACACACGGCGTCGGACAAACATCCTTTTATTCTTCTTTTCTTTTCTTTTCTTTTCCATGCACGGCCACGGCGATTCATCTCCGCACAGCTCCGGCCCACTATTCTGTTCATTGCTTATTGATTCAGAATATTGCTTTAATTTTTTTTTTTTTTTTTTTTTTGGGGGGGGGGGGGGACCAGTCGTAATTGCATGCAGGATGTATTTTCTATCGAGATATTGAACGCATTGTTCCATTTTCGTAGGCGCTGCGGCATATTTTAGTCATCCATTACTTCTATTGCTGCACAATACCCATTCGATGGGCTCATATGCTGCGCACATGTGCATTTTTTAGAGTGTATTTGGTGTCCAGTGGCAAATGGGGGGTAGTTTACTGAAGGCATCTTTGAGATCTTTAGACTAGCTTGGGATTTATTTGGGCTCGGATACGTTCTACGCCATAAAAGTCTCTAAAATCGCCAATAAAAGGGCCGTTCCGTTGAGCGAGGCTGAGAATTTTGGAGAGATGGAGGTAGAAGTGAGGCAGCTGAGAGGTTTTTAGGAATTAAATCTATATTACATACATTTGGTCATTTTGCAAGCATCCCGACTTGGTTTGGGTTCGAGCACAGGGTTGATACAGCCTTCCTGGATCAATGGTTAAGGGTGTTGCCCAAGGACCCAGAGTGGTAACTTCAGTGGACCTGGGATTTGAACCCACAACCTTCTGATTGATAGCCCATTACCCGAACCACTGAGCTACCAAACCCTCTGATGACGTTTTCAATCTAATGGATCCCGTTGTATGTCCCTTGTATGTCTTCAGGTGAAAAGCCCTACAGATGCCCTCATTGTGACTATGCCGGTACTCAGTCTGCTTCCCTCAAGTACCACCTGGAGCGCCACCACCGCGAGCGCCAGAACGGCAACGCCACCTCGGCTAACCACCCCTTGTCCTCAGACCACAAGGACGACCACAGCAAGACCACCGGCAGCGGCGGAGGCGGCAGCGGGGTCTTCGCAAGGCCTGATGTTCTGCGCGGGGTCTTCAAAGGGATGATGCCTGGAGGCCTTGACTTCCGTGGCGGACAGATGCTCACCCAGTGGGCCACGCCGGCTATGCTGTCGCCCAGGGAAAGACATCGCGAGGGGGAGAGGGAGCGCCACGGCGTCGGGGCAGAGCCCGGTTCTGAGAGTATGAAGACCTCGGATGGACAGGGTGGCGGCAACGAGAGCCCAGCCAGCTTCTCTGATTTGGGAAGGGCCTACCAGAGCATGATGGGCAATGGAGTGAACTTCCAAGGCTCTCTGCAAGCCTTCATGGATAGCTTTGTGCCAAACGCTATAAAGAAGGAGAAGGAAGGAGGTGAGAGTCAGCACCATGGGCAGCACTTTAATCTAGAGGGCGCCGAACACAAAATCAAGAGGGCAAGCGATGGGAGCCAGGAGGAGAACCCTCCCGATGCCAAACCGGCAGAGGGAGTCCGCTCCCAGTATGAGCCTCTGGATCTGTCAGTCAGGCCTGATGCGGGAACCCTACCCGGGGCGTCCATCACCATCCAGGACAACATAGCCTGGCACGCATGCCTGTTTTGCTCCTTCACCACTGCCTCCGTGGAGGTCATGGCCCTTCATCTGCAAGCCAATCACTTGGGCAAGGGCAAAGCCATCCAAGGCAAAGAAGCGAAAGAGTACCCACTGGCTGAGTCTTCCCACACAGGCGCTGCCCCCGGCCTCGTCCCGCCTCCCTCTGGCCTGTTCCATTTACACGAAGGCCCCGCTTCCAAAGAGCGAGACCTGGAATCGGCAGACCTCAAGGTCCAAGCCGGTTGGTCCAACCATCTGGAGCCGAACTCACGTGGCGCGTCAATGGGCGCGTTCGCCAACGACTTCTACAAGCCCTTCAGCCCCATCTTTGACGGTTCCACCAGGGGTCCGATTGGGTTCTTAGACCAGCAAGAGAACCAGGCCAGTCAAACCGGTGGCCACGACGAGCTCTCCGACAAGGCGTGCGTGGACATGGAGGGCTCCGACGAGCTGGGCAACCAGTCGGACGACGAAGAAACAGGCTGCGACGATCCCTCTTCTGACCCGGCCTCCACCGAGCTCCAGATGCATTCCGACGACGACGACCCGGAGCCAGAAGACGACGAAGACATGGAGGTCCGAGAAATAGACCACGACGACTGCGGGGCACTCCGGATCCATCCCGACTCCCCGCTATCTCGGAAAGACGCCCGACGAGCCCGGATGTCGGCCGCAGCCCAGAGACCCGGCCCGTCTCCTCCGCTTCCGCCCACCTTGGAGAAGCAGTGGCAACAGCCACCGGTCCTGGGTCTCGTTTCTTCGGCCGGACCTCCCGGCCTTTTGAAGCCCGACCAGGCCCACCTGGATCACCAGATGAACATGCTGTCGGTCCTGCGGGCCTACAGTTCCGAGAGCCTGGCCGCCTTCAACGGCGGACTCCCTGGCAGCTCCAATGGCGGCGGCGGGGGGAGCGGCATGAAGCGATCCGATCCCGGCGGTAAGTGAATCAGCCTTTATTTTTAGACAGGACGACTACTCCCAGTCACTCCGACGATGGATCCCTTCGGATGTTTTCGGGTTTCCAAGCCAAACATCAGTGATACGTGTTTATAGTATTCTGCTGTGGGTTTTTTCGGGCGCAATAACAACCCCCGGAGCACGGAGGCATCAATATGAGGCTCTCGGTAGGAGAACCCGACCTCGTTTCGAGCAGGTTGAGGGAGCACCGCGCCGGCGAGCAGCAGCAGATTAATCTTTATCACTCTTTTATATCGCCCACGCCGCGGCCCATCTTTCCGCCCTCCTCCCTCCCATAACTGGGATTAAGGGGTCCGTGTTGGAGCCGGGCAGGACCCCGGCGCCCCATGTCATCGCTGGCACTCGGCACTTAACTATCTTAGCTTTCATAAGACCTCTCCCTGAAGCCCATTACTTTATAAGAGCCAGAGATCTATGGCCTCCTGAAAAATGAACTGTCAGCTTTCATGACTCCGAGAACCTTACTAGCGCTCCTCGAGACTACCGGGTTTCACTTCGCCCCGTTTCAAACGTTTCGGCGATGGAAAAATTACGGCGCCAATGAAAAAATCCATCCATTATCTTCCGCTTTATCCTCTACTAGGATTGCGGGGTGGGGGGATGCCTCATTCCTTATACCCATCCAGGGGAGAATGTTTGTTATCACTGGGTACACCCACTCACACAGACACTCTATATGGGGCAATTTGGAGCCTTCAATTGACCTTGATCCATGTTTTTGGACTGTGGGAAAAAAACGGAGAACCCGGAGGAAACCCACACGGACACGGGGAGAACATGGAAACTCGTTCTACCCTGAATGGGCATGGGGAACCCCCCGCAACCCTAATCAGGGATTAAGTGGAAGCTAATAAGATGAGATCAGAGATCCCAGAAGTCATCCACCTTCCATCTTTGTTTGCTTAAACATCGTGGTTTGCCAATTTTGTTCTTGTCATGTTCCCGAGCCTATCCCATCCGTTTTATCAGTTGCTGATTGTTGGTTGTTGGTCCTGGTTGTGTTCCGTCCAGTGTTCTTCCGGTTTCGTTTTTTTTATTTATTTTGCCATCTTCTGTTATTTTTGGTGTAAACCACGGTATTAAATTAAATAAAATTAATCTAGACGGCTGGCGCGGCGCGATCCATTATTGATGAGCGTGAAGTCGGTTCAGATGGCGGTGCGCGGGGTCAGGACGCGTGGTACGCCCGTGTAGGTCAGCGCCGTGTCTGGTTTCATGCGAGTCGAGTAGTAAGTGAAGCGGCGGACGGGAGTAAAGTGGTGTGCATTTCGTTCTCGTCCGCGGAAACCAGTTTACATTAAGAATTAATGCCGCGTTTGACCTTTCAATTATGGAAAATATGTCCGTCATGAAGGAACCTGTTGCATTTTTAATATTCAAACAAAGTCATTCACTGGACTGAAATGAATGCCAGGGTTTTGTCCGCGCGCTCGCCGTGGCGTGTTGGAATATCGTCCTTTAATCAGAAGACATTTGAAAAGTGGCCCCGTGACGCACGGCGTTCCCGCGGCGGCGACGACGGCCCGCCGCTTCCAGATAAGCCTTTGTCTTCGGGAACAAAAGTTTATTTGTTGGGACTTTTTTAAAGGTTGACGCACTCTGCTCGGTGCTGGTGGTAGGAGGGTGCGTGTGGTGGCGCCGCGCCGCGCCATACAGCGTGAGGTCAAACGTTTGGACACGCCTCCTACTTCTACACTTACATTCTGTAGTTCCATCGGTTTGTGTTCTACAGGACATACTGTGTACTCTGTTCTAATGGTCAGAACCCCAATAGTACCACCACAGAGCAGGGGTTATTGAGTGGGTGCATTAGTCCTATCCCGGCAGTGTCACTGAGGTAAAGAAATGAAACTACAGCAGCACTGCTGCACTAAAACCCCCTCACCACATCAGTGTCACTGCAGAACTGACAATTAACAATCCACCACCCAAATGATACGTGTTCTGTGATGGTCCTGACCAACAGAGAACCAACAGAGAACCAACAGGTGACTAACAACAACAAAGAACACAGATGGACTACAGTAGAACTACAAAGTCCATCTGTTTGGTAAGTGGAGCAGAAAGGGGGCGTGTCCAAATTTTAGCGCGGTACTGTATGAGAACCATTCCGACCCAAGATGTTTAAGAAAGAACCAATATTAAAGAGAACAGAGAACCAACAGGAAACACAGATGGACTACAGACTGGAATTGGAGAACTACAAAGTCCATCTGTTTGGTGAGTGGAGGAGCTAAATGATGGAGCCAGAAGGGGGCGTGGTCAAACTTGAGACCGGTACTGTATGAGAACCATTCTGCCCCCAGATGTTTAAGCAAGAACCATTATTAAAGAGAACAGAGAACCAACAGGGGACTAACAACAACAACACAGAACACAAATGGACTACAGTCTGGAATTGGAGAACTACAAAGTCAATCTATATGGTAAGTGAAGGAGAAAGGGGGCGTGTCCAAACTTTAGACTGGTACTGTATGAGAACCATTCCAACCAACCATTTAAGCAAGAACCAATATTAAAGAGAACAGAGAACCAACAGGGGACTAACAACAACACAGAACACAGATGGACTACAGTCTGGAATTGGAGAACTACAAAGTCCATCTGTATGGTAAGTGGAGCTGAAAGGGGGCGTGTCCAAACTTTAGACTGGTACTGTATGAGAGCCATACTGACCCAAAATGTTCAAGAAAGAACCAATATTATAGAACAGAGAACCAACAGGGAACACAGATGGACTACAGTCTGGAATTGTAGAACTACAAAGTCCATCTATATGGAAAGTGGAGGAAACACAATGGAGCAAGAAGGGGGCGTGGCCTAACTCTACATGTTCCGTTCCGGCCCCGGATGTTTAAGCGTAAAGCAGTTTTATAGAGACCTGCGCTGTTTTATTGTAACTGTTCTCAATTAATCCTCATGAAGCGATTAGGAGACCGGCCCCCGCAGCGGAGAGTGTGAGCAACTTTAGTGCACCACCTGGAGGGAGGGTGGGGGAGTGTGGGGGCGGGGTCAGATGTGTCATGTGGAGTAGTCTCCGGTGTATCTCTGAATAATATTTAAGTGTGAATGATGGTGATGGGCCTCCACACGGCGCACATTTGTTTATTTGCGGGCATTTTGATTCTGCTGTATTTCCATAAAAGCCCATTAACTCCGAAGCAGGTCGGAATTTCACATCCGCGCCGTTTTCATTAAATTTTTGTTTAGAGACGCAGTCGACGCGCCGCGGTACATGTGCGACTCGTAGTGCTGCGTACATGTCACTGACGAAGTCACATGACGACGTCTTGGCACCGCCGGTCGTTGGGATCGATCGATTGTACGACTTTAACACAGGGTTTGACGCAGGAACCATTAATTAAATTAATATAACAATACTGTTTATACATTACCAGTCCAAAGTTAGGCCACGCCCCCTTCCTGCTCCTTCATCTATTTCCGTCACTTACCATGTAGATGGACTTTGTAATAATGTTTCATAATGGTTGTTAATATTGGTATTTGGTTAAACATCTTGGGTCGGAATGGTTCTCATACAGTACCGCTCTAAAGTTTGGACACGCCCCCTTTCTGCTCCACTTATCATACAGATGGACTCTGTAGTTCTATAATTACAGACTGTAGTCCATCTGTGTTCTGTGTTTTTTATTAGTACCCTGTTGGTTCCCTGTTCTCTTTAATAATGGTTCTTGCTTAAACATCTGGGGTCAGAATGGTTCTCATACAGTACCAGACCAAAGTTTGGCCACGCCTCCTTCTGGCTCCATCATCTAGCTCCTCCACTCACCATACAGATGGACTTTGTAGTTCTCCAATTACAGTCTGTAGTCCATCTGTGTACCGGTCTACAGTACTGGTCTAAAGTTTGGACACGCCCTCTTTCTCCTCCACTTACCATATAGATGGACTTTGTAGTTTTATAATCACAGACTGTAGTCCATCTGTGTTCTTTGTTGTTGTTAGTCCCCTGTTGGTTCTAGGTTCTCTATTGGACAGAACCACAAATTGGAACTGTAGAACCAATCAAAGTAAAGGAGGCGTGTCCAAACTTGTGACTGTTGCCATGTGCACCTCATAATTGACGGGACGTCGGCAGTGGGTGCTCTGTAGTACTCGCGTTCGATAATCCGCATACGTTCTGCGTCTAAATGATAAAAGAGCTCGCGTGTTAATCACGGGGTCCTGGAGCCCGGTGCCGGGTTCTCGGCCCCGGCCCCGGCCCCGGCTCGATTAGACGCGTATTGTTGAGATCTGTTAATGGCTGTGTTGCATTGTTCTCGGGGGCCGATCATATAATCAATACCCCATTGTGTCAGTGGCGTATCTTTATGTTCTCCGCGCACGGTTCCGGCGGCGGCGCATTCACAGCGGCCAGAGATGGCGACGTTGAACCGTGCGTTTGCCCCTACATACAGCATTCGCTGCATCAGGCCTGAGTCCTATCCCGGCTGTGACAGCCCAGTTATATTTACAGCATTCCGCTGACGCCACGGCGCTCGCAGGGGTCATGATGTCATACAGTCCGAGCGACTCGGGAGGTGGCGGTGCACTGACCCGTCAGCATCTCAGACGATAGTCCGTCGCCTGATCTATAAAAAGCGCACCGGTGGTGGCGGCCTCAGCACGTTCTCCTCTCAGCGCTGGAGGTCCAGGTTCGAATCTCGATCTGGGTGGTGTTTGCATGTTCTCCTCATGTCTGTGTGGGTTTCCTTGGGATTCTCCGGTTTGCTCCCACAGTCCAAAAACATGGATTAAAGGTGAATTCGCTGCCATTAATTGCCCCATGTAGCGTGTGTGTGTGTGTCCAGCGTTGAATTGGTTTCTTCCAGCTTCTTTGGTTTTCTCCCACAGTCCAAAAACATGGATTAAAGGTGAATTGGCTGCCTTTGATTGCCCCATATAGTGTGTGTGTGTGTTTGTGTGTGTGTCCAGCGATGGATTGTTTTCCTCCCACAGTCCGAAGACGTAAATTAAAGGTAAATTGGCTGCGTGGGTTACCTCCGGGTTTCCTGCGTGAATTGGCTGCGTGTCTGCGTGGGTTTCCTCCGGGTTCGCCGGTTTCCTCCCACAGTCCAAAAACATGGATCAAGTCAATTAATTTCTCCAAATTGCCTCATATAGAATGTGTCTGTGTGAGTAAGTGTGTGCCCAGCGATGGATTGGCGCCCTGTCCTGGGTCTATCTGCCCAGCGCCCGAGACGTTCTCCCCTGGATGGGCATGGGGAACCCCACCGCGACCCTAATAGAGGATAAAGCGGGAGATAATGAATGAATGAATGAAACAAATTGCCCCATGTAGTGTGTGTGTGTGTGTGTGTGTGTGTGTGTGTCTAGCAATGGATTGGCTTCCTCCAAATTCTCCGGTTTCCTCCCAAAGTCCAAAAACATGAATTAAAGGTGAATTGGTTGCCTTTAATTGCCCCATGTAGTATGTGTGTGTCCAGCAATGGATTGGCACCCTGTCCAGGGTGTATCTGCCGAGCACCCGGAACGTTCCCCCGTGGATGGACGTGTGTGTGTGTGTGTGTGTGTGTGTGTATGTGTGTGTGCTTTTTATTTATTGCTTCTTAATAAGGTTAAGCTCAAAGGTTTCTGCGCCTTCCCTAAACTGTTATATTATACGTTAGAAAGCATTAAAATATTACAACTGATACCTCACTCAGACGTTTGAGGTGTTAATATATCATTCATGTAGATTTAAACAGTAGGAGAGGTGGATTTTGGTATGTTCTCCTCACTCTTGTAATGGAGATTGGGGCTGGGGTCGGGGTCCGGTCCACACCTGCGGCGTCCTCGCAGTTCGCTGAGGTTGAGGACGGCTCTCGGAGTCTCGGCACTTACTTTCGGACCTGACAGTCCATCGATTGTGAAATCGGGTCCCGGGCCGAGCTTAATTCGGGCCTCGAGAGGCGGCGCGCGGCGAGGATCTCTTACAGTCACGGTGAAGTGGCACTCAGGGTAACGGAGCGAGAGAGAGAGAGAGGTGGGGATGAGCTCATCGGTGTTCTCCGGTGTCTCTGTTTACCCTCTGTCACTCCATCCCTCTCTCAGCGCTCTCAAGGCCACTCTGGCATCGGTGCGCGACCGCCGTTCCGGGTTGTTGTCGTTTGTCGGCCGCCGCTGCTGCTGTTGTTGTTGTTGATTGCGGGGTAAATCGCCCGCTCTGACTCCATTAGACGGGATACCCCTGCGTTTCGCTTTCCTCCATCACCCCCCCCCGCCCTTCCGCCCCCCTCCCTCCAACCTGGTACTCTCACTCGCCTCAGGGCGCTGCTGCATGCATTCGGCTTTTCAAAGGGAACCAGAGCTGCGCTTACAGAACACTGTTTTAAACTCCTCCTCATTCAAGAGGGTCATGCTGGAGGAGGGGGGGGTGGAGGGGGGGAGGGGGGGGGTTCCCCATGCCCATCCAGGGGAGAACGTTTCGGGACAAACCAGGACAAAGTGCCAATCCATGCCTTGGCAAACACTCACTTACACAGATATTAAGTTAGATGGGGCAAGTTAGATGGGGCAATTTAGACCAGGGGGCATGGGGGTGTGCCGGTTAGCACTTCCACCTCTCTGGGTGATCCGGGTTCGAATCCCGATCTGGGTGGAGTTTGCATGTTCTTGTGTCCCTATGGGTTTCCTCCAGGTTGTCCGATTTTCTTTCCACAGTCCAAAAACATTGATTTAAGGTGAATTGAATGCAGTGTATACCCAGCGCCCGAAATATTCTCCCCTGGATGGGCATGGGGGGGTTCCCTCGGGTGGATGCAGAAGATAATGAGATAAGATGAAATGAGCGGCCACTTCACCTTGAATCCATGATTTTGGACTATGGGAGGAAACCGGAGAACCCGGAGGAAACCCATGCGGACACGGGGAGAACATGCAAACTCCACCCAGATCGGGATACCAACCTGGATCACCCAGTGCAAACCCTAATGCGCATGGTGTCTAAATTGCCCCATCTAACTTGCCCCTATATAATGTCTGTGTGAGTGTGTGTGTGTGTGTCCAGCGATAGATTGGCGCCAAGTCCTGGGTGTATCTACTCAGCGCATGGGACATGGAGACCCCCCCCTGCATAAAATGAGCAGCCAGTTCACCTTGAATCCATGCTTTTGGACTATGGGAGGAAACCGGAGAACCCGGAGGAAACCCATGCCGAGAACACGGGGAGGACATGCAAACTCCACGCAGATCGGGATTCAAACCCGTATGTATCCCCAGCGTCGAGAGGCGGGCGTGTTAACCGTGTTAACCTCTGCGCCACCACGTTGCTCGTCAGCGAACTCGACCCGGATTCCGATCCCCGAGGTTCCCGACGTCCCGCGGCCCGGACCCGCCTCGTCCCACGTTCTTTTTTGGAGCGTCTCACCGCAGTGCCAGGCTCGCCGTCCGATGCCACGGGCGTTGGATATGATTTCGGGTCTTGGCTCGGCCATCAGAGAGTTTGACGATGACCGCCCCGACGCATCGGGTCTGCCACCCTGCAGCCACATTCACCACCCACACCACACATTCCTCGGGTGGAGGGGGGTTGGGTGGGGGGGGGGTGCAGGAATGCTTCCTTCTGCCCTGTCATCCCAGTTCATAGGGACATCACACCCCCTGGTGGAGGAGCAGTGAACCCTGTCCCCATTCTCTCCGGCTCGCTGTCGGCGGACTGACAGATGAGCAG
>JAFMOD010000103.1:24635-38157 GCA_019802435.1 Corydoras maculifer | reverse complement strand
CACACACATTTACTCACTCTCTCACACACTCATTCACACTCTCTCACTCACTCACACACTCACTCTCTCACAAACTAACCCACTCTCTCACTCACTCAAACACACACATTTACTCACTCTCTCACACACTCATTCACACTCTCACACTCACACTCTCACACACTCAATTTCAAACACACTCACTCACTAAATCACTCTCTCACACACTCATTCACACTCTCACACACTCACACTCTCACACACTCAATTTCAAACACACTCACTCATTCACTCACTCACTCTCTCACACACTCATTTACACACTCACTCTCTCACACACTCATTCACTCACTCACACATTCACGCTCTCACACACTTACTCTCACACACTCACTTTCAAACACACTCATTCACTCTCTCACACACTCATTCACACACTCACACATATACTTACTTGCAAACTCACTTTTTCACACACTTACTCACACACTCACGCTCTCACACACTAACCCACTCTCACACTCACGCTCTCACACACTCATCCACTCACTCTCTCACAAACTTACTCACCACTCACTCACTCACTCTCTTACACACACACACACTCACTCACAAACTCACTCACACATCTCTCTCTCTCTCTCTCTCTCTCTCTCACTCTCTCACACAAACAGGAAATCTGAATTAAATATTTATGACGGGAGCTGACGACGGCACCCAGCCGTGTGCCGCTAATGTGATGAGGTCGCACCGCTGAATTGTAATAAATAATCAGCTTTATAGGTAACAGCTGCGCGAGGTGGTGGTGCAGCTAAATAAACTGTTACTCTGAGGTAGGAAGAATTATTACACCACACTGATACATACTTTCATCCAAACTTAAGAGTTGGGGTCAGCGCACACGATACAGGCGCCCCCTGTGGCAGTGAGGGGTGAAGGCCATTCTCAAGGACAGCCTTTGAAATATATATATTATTATTATTATAATTTTTTTTTGGTAGGTTCTCCTCACTACTCTATTACTATATATATATATATATATATATATATATATATATATATATATATATATATATATATATATTCATTAATTCATTATCTCCCGCTTATCCTCTACTAGGGTTGCGGTGGGGTTCCCCATGCCCATCCAGGGGAGAACGTCTCGGGCGCTGGGCAGATAGACCGAGGACAGGGCGCCAATCTATCACTGGACACACACTCACTCACACAGACACACTCTATATGGGGCAATTTGGAGAAGTCAATTAACTTGATCCATGTTTTTGGACTGTGGGAGGAAACCGGAGAACCCGGAGGAAACCCACGCAGACACGGGGAGAACATGGAAACTCCACCCAGATGGGGATTCGAACCGGGAATCCCTAACGCTGAGAGGCGAACGTGCTAACCACTAAGCCACCGTGCCGCCCTATATATATATATATATATATATCACACTGAAGGATCATCGCCTTTCCTTTACACAACTAAAAAGATAGTCGAGGGGAGAACATACCAAAGCCCCCCAACGCCTGAGGCTATCATATCTTTGGAGATGTGCGGCTGCAGACATATTTTCCTGGCCTCCAGTAATAATAATACCCAGAATTATTTTTATTGACGACCAGCCCCGGCGTTTTTCTCTTCCTCGCATTCGATGTTCTCTGTTAAACACGTTCTGGAAGGCACACCGCACGGCGTTGGACGTTCTGCGAAAACGATTTCCGCCGAGCGGTAATTCTCGTAAAATCAGATCCGAGCCTCTGCGTGTTTTTTTTTTTTTTTTTTTCCCCCAGAAACTTTTAAACGGCTTCTAGTTTTTATTAGTTCAGGCCAAAGAGCGACGTCTTAACACCATACTGTAAGAGAAATGCTTTTTAAAGTGTAACCCGATCCCCGGTCATTCTGGGAAGCCCATTTTCATCTCCCGGATCGTATGGCGTGTCTTTGAAGTGAAATGCTGTTGTTTCTTCTTCTTTTTTATTTTTTTCTTCTCCATTAATCTTCGAATCTCCATCCAGACTTCACGTTCCTTCGGCTTTTAGCCGCAGAACGTCGAGCGCACACCCCACCGTGCGCATCGACGTCTTTATAAACTCAAAAATCAAATAAGCTCGGCTCAACTACTCCCAACACCCCAACCATCCCACCCACCCCCCCTTCACCATCCATCTGCCCTCCCCCCAAAAAAAACAGGAAGGCACTCCAGCTCTCCCCACTCATCTCCATCAGGAGGCGCCCGTCCTCGGTTGCCAGCGCTTAATTGACTGCGTGACGATCGGTCACACTTTTTTAAGTCGCCTGCTGTAATGGATCTCGGCGGCGCCACGGACGCCACACGAAACGGCCCATCATAAGGAAAACACAACGGCACCCGGGTTCCGCCGCGTCCTCCCTTTCCGAGGAGACGTCCACTCGTGCCGGGGTACTCCGTTTGTTTTGTTTTTTTATTTTTATTTTTTTATTTTTGCAAGGTCATCCCGGGCTGACAGTTGACAAACGATCTCAAGATGGCCACATCATCTGTCCTGTTTTTTTCCAAGTTCGCTTATACAACCCCCCCCCCCTCCTCCCTCATCCCCCCTTCCCCGTCGTCCTTTAGTATTTTCGGCGGCCACATGCGAGGGATGTGACGAACGCCGTGCCGAATCGCCGTCCGCCGTCTTCGGAGGCTCACGCCGGGGGTAGCGCCGCCGCTTTGGCGTGGCGTGGCGGGACGGTCAAGGGCGTGCTGATTTGGACTTTTCCTATCCCTGCATCTTGGCACGCTGCGGCGACTGAGTGTTATGGACAAGCTGGTCATCAGATGGGAGACGGGTTGATTTCCGTAAACCCCCCCATCGCTCCTCGCTGGCATCTCATACACATTATGTTTTGTTTTTTTTCTTTCTTTTCTCCTCGTACCCCTCCCCACCCCCCCTCCCTTTTTTTTTTTTTTTTTTTTTTTTTTTTTTTTTTTTCTCTCCTCCCCCCAATCCGGTTCCTAATGGACACTCCGAACAGAACTCTAGAACTTAATGTCCTTCAGAACTTTTCTTTTCGATAATTCCATTGATTTCCTTTGCTTTGTCTGCTCCGGTTCTCCACCACCACCACCCTCACCACCACCCTCACCACCACCACGCTGCGCGTGCGATTGTTATTTGCGTTCTCGCCGACGGAGAAAGAAAAAAGGGCAGAGACTTCAACAATTACAGCCACTTTGACAGCATGTTCTTTAATTACCCGACTCGTTCCTTAACGTTGTTGTCATCGCGGAGAAAACCGCCGCCACCGCCGCCACGTTACTGATGCTCTTATTATGGTCTGATTTAAACGCCTGTACGTCGCAGGTGCCCCCGCCCACCCCCCCGCCCCGCCACCCTGCTCAGCCGACGCCCACCCTTTCAACACTCCACCGTGTCTTGTTTTTCATAATGTTTAATTGCATTAAGACACGTGTCATGGAGAGAAGAAAGAGAGAGGGAGAGAGGGAGGAAGACGAGGTGTCGTCGCTTTTTAAAACACAATTAGGTAACACCTCGTCAGGGTTTCTGTCTGCTTTGCGCTTGGCAAGTGCGTGAACGTCAGCGGTAAAGCGTTGATGATGCGCCCGCCGCTTGTTGCAGGTGCCTGACGAGGCGCCTGTTACTCTGACAGCAGAACCTCGCCGTGTCCGCACCACGTCCCGCCTGGCAGGTTGACTCCAATCAATCTCGGCGTGGGCGTGGGTGGGTGTGTGTGTGTGTGCAGAGCCGAGCCGGTGTGTGTGCGACGCTAATTAAGCCACTGCACATCCCCTTTATGCCAAAACAAAATAAAAACTCGCCAGTTTGCAGGGAACTCAGTTCAGTAAGAAAACGGTTCTTAAGTGAGTACAGTGGCTCCGCCTTGAAGCAAAAAGGTTCTGGGTTCGGTTCCCAGCTGAGGTGAGCACGATGCATGCAGGTGTGCAGCGGTTAGTGCCTCTGTTTAACAGAAAGAAGGTTTTGGGTTCGGATCCCGGCTGAGGGGAGCATGCAGCCTATGTTAGTGCAGGAGTTAGTGCCTCTGTTTCATAATAAGAAGGTTCTGGGTTCAATTCTTGGGAGGGGTAAACAAGCAGTAAGTGTTTCTGTCATTGTGCAAGAAGGTTATGGGTTCGATTCCCTGCTGTGCTGAGCACGGTGCATATATTAGCGCAGCGCCCAACGCTTTTTTCTCACAGCAAGAAGGTTCTGGGTTCAATTCCCAGGTGTGGTGAGCAAGGGGCTTACAGTAATGCAGCAGTTAGTGTTTCTGTCGTACAGCAAGAAGGTTCTGGGTTCAATTCCCAGGTGTGGTGAGCAAGGGGCTTACAGTAATGCAGCAGTTAGTGTTTCTGTCGTACAGCAAGAAGGTTCTGGGTTCAATTCCCAGGTGTGGTGAGCAAGGGGCTTACAGTAATGCAGCAGTTAGTGTTTCTGTCGTACAGCAAGAAGGTTCTGGGTTCGATTCCCAGCCACGGTGCAAATAGTAGTGCAACAATTAGTGCCTCTGTTTAACAGAAAGAAGGTTCTGGGGTCGATTCCCAACTATGGTGAGCACTGTACATATAGTAGTGCAGCAGTTAGTGTTTCTATCATACAGTAAAAAGGTTCTGGGTTCGATTGCTTGCTGTGGTAAACATGCAGTAGTTCAGCATTTAGTGCCTCTGTTTCACAATAAGAAGGTTTTGGGTTCGATTCCCAGCTGTGGTGAGTACAGCACATACACTAGTGCAGCAGTAGAAGCTTCTGCCTTACAGCTAGAAGGTCCTGGGTTCGATTCCTGGTAGTGGTAAACATGCAGTAGTGCAGCAGTTAGTGTTTCTGTCACTGAGCAAGAAGGTTCTGGGTTCGATTCCCATCTGTGGTGAGCACGGTGCATACACTAGTGCAGCAATTAATGTTTGTGTTGTTCATCAAGAAGGTTCTGGGTTCGACTCCTAGCTGTGGTGAGCACAGTACATATAGTGGTGTAGATGTTAGTGCCTCTGTCATTCAGCAACAAGGTCCTGGGTTCGACTTCCATCTGTAGTTAGTGCTTCCGTCTTACAAGAAGTATGTCCCAGGTTTGATACCGAAGTCTGCCCGTCCTCTCGGTACTTGAGAGGGTTTTATTCAGGGTTCTGCGCCATAAAGCGTTTATTCTTTATCAACTCCCCTAAATATCCACTGATGTAATAACGCCCCTTTTGTGTATCTCTCACTCGCCCCGTGACGTTGGCGTGAGGGACCCCGCGTTCTTGTGATCATAAATATTTTTACTTTGGCCCACACTACGAGATCAGTTCGTAGATAAACGAGAGATAAAAGAGCGGAACCTTTGTTTTTCCTCCCTGGTTAGTTCTCGTCGGCAGAACGAGATCCTAATTCCACTGTCATTCAGTGATGGTGGTGCTGATGCTGATGATGGTGATGATGATGGTGATGATGATGATGATGATGATGCTGCAGAAGGCACATTTTCTACCACGCTGCCCATCTGCCTGATTAAAACACTCGGCGATCAGTTTGCTCACACGCTCTCAGACAGAAATAGACGAAGGGGGAGGAAAAAAAAAAAAAAAAAGTTAGACGTGTTTCGCCCTGATCCGTTTAGTGCAACATGATAATGTCAAATAGACACTTTATGAAAAACGATGCGCTCGGCTCATTAAAAAGCTGTCCAACCTAATGCTATAGATCGCCCTGTGAGACCAGGAGACTCGGGGGGTGGTTATGAGGAAGGTGGTGGTGGTGGTGGTGGTGGTGTTATTATGATGGTTTTTTTTTTTTTTTTTCTTTCTTTCTTTCTCTCTCTTTTTTTTTCTTCTTTTGAGTGCACAGACAGCAGTATCGGATCGTCTAATACACCTCGGCGCTGATACGGGGAGACAATGCGCGCCGGGGAAAATTAACGATCATACACGCAATATCAATATGAACGCGGTTCGATGCTAAAGAAGACGTATGGCCATCGATGTTCGAATAGCGGCGGAGAGGGAGGCCGGAAAAAAATGGGCGCAGGTGACGACAATGCGCCAGCCCCCGACCCCCCCGCCCTCCCTCCCACCAGGGCATATACACGCAAATAAATATATCGTCGTTGAGCGTTAAGCAGGTTTACTCTGAGAGGCGTTATCAGCGCGGCGTCGGCTTGGTAAGCGAGGGGATGTTTGACAGGGCCGCCGCGAAAGCCTCCCGCGAAAGAAAGAAAGAAAAAAAAAGTCAAGTTATGACTTCAAAAGTGTTTACTCGCCCCATTTTTTAATTTGTCTGGGCATATGCAGTTTATTTGCATTTCAAATATGTGTATTTGAAGCAGGTGGCTTAAATGCCAAGATGCGAATTGATGACAATCACCTCTACCATGAGCGTCGGGGGAGCCGTACTCGCGGCTGACATTAAAACTAAACGAACAGCAGCTAAACAAACACACGGAAATAGAACTCTTTTAGCGCCGCCACGCGCCCAGCCGCCCACCACGCGCCGCACACTCGCAACCCGCCGCCTCCCCACTTCGTTTCCCCCACCCTAAAAACTTTAATATTGATGGGTGTTTAAATATCAGCGCGCCTGGCGTCGCGCAGACAGCTGTGTGTTTAAGCGGAATGATATCTTTTTGCCTGCCGGAAAAAAAAAAAGAAGAAGAGGAAAAATAAACACCCCGCGTTCGGGTGGCGATAAAGCCGTTCAGCCGTGAACGGCGTCAGACCCCCCCGTCCCCGTCCCTCCCTGTTCCCCCTCCCCTCCCGCTCGCGTGGAGCACAGCATGTTCCGTCACTTCCACATCCATTCCCGTCATTTACAGTAAATCCAATAGCTGTCAATCACGAATTAAGAAAAAACAGGGGGGGGGGGGGGGGAACAGCTGCTTCTACGTTTACAGCAGGACCACTCTAAAATATTAAAGACGTGTCACCAGGCGCGGCGCGGCCCTACATCTGCGGCCATCTGTTTTCTATTAAGGCATTACGCACCCAAAAATTATTAAAAACGAAACAAAAAAACGAAAAAGCTGCCATTTCCTGCGGCTTTCCGTTACGCCCTGCGAAACGGGGGGGCCGTGTTGACCGCCGCCAAAGGTCGGACGGGGGGCCGGGCCAGGACAACAGACAGGGACGACAGGAGGGTACCTTAGGGCCGATGTCAAAGGTAAACGATTACGACATCGTGGTCACGTTTTAGAGCGGGAGATGGTTTGGGCTTGATTAATAAATCATTTCCTTCGTTGTCCCTCGTCGGGGCAGCCTCCGGAGACACGCCGTTCGGCCCGCACGTTAGACGCCGACGCGTGTCGGTTTCTAATAAATACGTCGGCGGTTGAAATGGTTGGAGAGGCTCATCAGCAGACTGCGACGCGGGAGCCGGCGTGCGAATCATTAGGATATCAGCGTAGCGCCGGTGACGGAGACGATCTGATTAACAAGCTCTCTGTTTTTTAATCTCTGCAAGGGAAAAAAAAAAAAAAAAAAAAACGTCTTTAAAAAATTTTTATAAATAAACATATAAATAAAAAATACAGAACGAAAGATGGCGAAAAAAAAAGTCTTTAAAAAAAATGTATAAAAGAATTGAAAATAATAAAGGAAAGAATGAAAGATAGGAAAGAAAAAAAAAGAAAAAAAAAAACGTCTTTTAAAAAAAAAGAAAAGAATTAAAAGAAATAAATAAAGGAAAGAATGAAAGAAAAAGAAACTCTACAGAACTCCCGCTGCTGCAGATGAGATCGCTCCTTTTCTCCATCTCTATCACTTACTAACTACCACCCCCCCCCCCACCCCAACATCCCCTCCTACCCCTGCCGCCGAAGATGGCGGGAGTCACAGGTGTGTGACAATAATTACACATACACTCAGAAAAATAATGTCATTTCTCTCCATTTAATAAGTTAGCGCTAAAATGCAGAAGAGCGGGGCGGCGCGCGGGGGGTGGGGTGGGGGGGGCGCAGATCTGATCCGATCGCACGGCCTCCTAACTCAATCACATGGCTCTTAAGAACAGGACACTGGCAGCTGGGGCTCCCTAATATGCATGCAATATGTGTGTAAAACGATATGCTTTAATTTCCAGCCCACTTTAAGCGCCGACGAAATCTGTTTATACGCTAGACGTAAAAAAAATAAATAAAATAAAATAAAGACGCTTAACTCGCTCGCGCCCGACGAGCCGCCACATCTGGTCGGCCTTTTTTTATACGAGGGTCGTGAGGTTGGAGCTGCCAGTACGGGGAGGGTATGCAGGTTGCTGTCGTCAAGGTTTGCATGTTCTCCGTGGGTTTCCATTAGGTGTGTTGTGTTGTGTGTGTGTGTGAGGATGTTGGGCTGAGTATGAGGATTGGACCGTGTGGGCCCCTGAGCAAGGCCCCTAATCCTCAATGCTTCATGGGTGCTGCATCATGGCTGCGCTCTCATCCTCAGCGTCACCTTGCAACTAGTTACTTTGGATATAAAACTTTGAATATGATCAACCCCAAATGTTGTCACTGTGGGCCCCGGAGCAAGGCCCCTAAGGGTCACATTTATAATGCATAACTATTCCATGGGTGCAGCATCATGGCTGCCCTTGCGCTCTCATCCTAAGCATTACATTGTGATGTTGGTAAGTCACATTGGAGATAATACTGCAAATGTCAGCCCCATATGTGGGCCCCTGAGCAAGGCCCCTAATCGTCAATGCTTCATGGGTGCTGCATCATGGCTGCCCCTGCGCTCTCATCCTAAGCATTACATTGTGATGTTGGTAAGTCACTATTGATTTGAAACGTCAATGTCAACCCTATATGTTGTTAGTGTGGGCCCCTGAGCAGGGCCCTAACCCCAGTGCTATATGGGTGCTGCTGTGTCAGCCATTAAGTGTTCACTTTACACTTTAAGTCTGATGAATCTTGGCCCCGCCCATCAGATCCGGGGGAAACCTGGCCTTTCGGCCCTTTCAGTTACTTCCCGAGGTCTACGCCTCTCCTCCCCGAGTTCTCCCAGGTGGTCGATCGGAGGTGGAACATCCCGTCGAACGCAACCGCACGCCTTGTGACCGACGAGGGAATCCGACGGATTCGCAGCCGCTAGATGAGAACCTTCGTGCGATCAATATTCATTCTGGAGGTGTCAGCTGGGGCCGAGGTTTGGCGCGTGGCGTCTGATTTCCCTCGTTCCCTCGTCGGTGAACCGTAACCGGACCGGGGGGACGGGGGTGGGACCCGCACACGGAACCGATCCTGACGTGTTGGTACAACCAGGCTCTCACCTCCTCATGGGAACGGGGCCCTGTCCCCCGTCGAACCCCGACCCCTGGCTGGTTCGCGGCGTCCGTGAAATATTTCAATGTAATTTGACGATCTGGTTCGGATCGTTAGCCGGTTCTTGTACACGGGGTTTGAAATGCGTTCCTCGGCGTCGTCTCTTGGACCGGGACCATCCTGCCCGTGTCGCCGGTGGGCTGTCCCACGGAACAGGAAGACCAAGAGAGAGAGAGCCAGCGAGGGAGCAATGGCTTAAGGGTAGGAACTTAGCGAGGGAAAGGAATAGAGACGAATGGGAGGTGGTGGCGGCGGGGGCGGTGGTGGGGGGATTGGGGGTTTGGGGGGGGGGATGAGCCGAACTTCAAAAAGCCTCTGTTACAAGCTGCCGCTGGCCGTGACCACTCAACAGATGCTTTTGTTCATCTCTCTCGCTCTTTCACTCGCCTCCAACTCACTTACCCCGTCTTCATCTCACTTGCTTACTCACTGAGTCACTCATCTCCCCCCCCCCGCCCCTCCGTCCCCGTCCCCCGTCCCCCCGCTCTCCCTGTGCCTTTGGTGATACTCTGCAATAGCAGATATCAAAGTCGTGCTGTCTGTTAAGACTTCAATCCGCCCGGCCCCGTCCGTCAACCCCAATCATATCGGCATTCCCCCGAACGGAACCCGCGCTCGCCGACCGGAGTGGCGTATTTGATCTGTCCTTTTTTTTTTTTTTCTTTTCTGGAGGATCAACAGACAGAAAGCTGAGGGCGGATGTGTAAACCGAGGGGTATGGGGCGCGTCGGGTGAAGAGCGCCGTGAACTCCGTACAATCAGCACACCGCCGCGTGGCTGGAACCAACTTCAACCATGTCGTCACCTGGTCGAACAAGACAGGCTCAGGAGTAAAGACGGACTGGTTCCTACAGTTCCCATAGCTCCCGTAGTTACTATAGTTCTCATGGTTACCTTTACATTGCATGCATTGCATTTATAGTTCCCATAGTTCCCATAGCTCCCATAACTCCTATAACTCTCATAGTTCCCATAGTTTCCATAGTTCCTATAGCTTCCATAGCTCCCATAGTTCCCAAAGTTCACCTAGTTTCCATAGTTCATAGAGTTTCCATAGTTCCCATAGCTCCCATTGTTCCCAAAGTTCACCTAGTTCCCATAGTTCCTATAGTTCCCATAGCTCCCATAGTTTCCTTAGTTTCTAAGGTTTCTAATAGTTCCTATAGTTTTCATAGCTCCTATAGCTTCCATAGCTCCCATAGCTTCCACAGTTCCCATAGCTCCCATAGTTCCTTTAGCTCCCATAGTTCTCATAGCGCCCATGTATCTCATAGCTCCCATAGTTTCCATAGCTTCTCTAGCTCCCACATTTCACACAGTTCCTATAGTTCCCAACTGCTTCCATAGTTTCCATAGCTCCCATAGTTCCATAACTCCCAGGATTCCCATAGCTCCCATGGTTCCCATAGTTCCCATAAAATCTTAGGAGGTTATTCACCACTTTGGTGACAGTTGTATTTTATTTACGTATTTTTTTCTTGATTGATGTTTATTATTCGGATGTTTTTTGCGGCGCCCTCGTCGTCGGTTGCCACCCCGTCCTTCTCGACGTCGTTTTTGGGTCCGAACACGGGCGGCTATGTCATTTCGGCGTCTCCACATCCTGTTGCGGCGACAATAAAAAAAGCCTCGAAGACAATGGCTTGTAAGTGGCGCGATGGTAAAACCCGTGCGCCGTCTTCGGGGAACCGTAAGTCTCGCTCGCCCCAGCAGCTGCGGCCGGGGGTTCTGAGCGAGGGGAGCGCGTCCCGGTCTCTGGGTGGGCCGAGGCCTGTGTTTTGACTGCAGCGGGCTGCCGGATCGTCGGATCAGTCATCTGGAAGCTTCGGGATGGAACTGTGGAAATGCAATTTAGACGGAAATATCCAACTTCATAACCCGGTTTGTAGCGATTAACGGCGTTATGGAGCGAGAAAGGGTTGAGATTCGACCCCGCGCTACGTAGCTAAGTAAAATCCAATGGTGCGCTGATGTACCGGAGACACGACGTATTTCGAGCGTTACAGTAACCCTGAAGCATTATTACATTTCCAGAAGGTTCTACTAATGCCAAACCTAAAAGACAGGAACCGGCCAGAACGTTCACACACACTGAGTCCACCCGATGTAGCCGTCTTTGGACTACCGTGGGATACCTACTCTCAGACGGGCAGCCAGGAACCAAACCAGGAACCTTTTTAGACCCACATTAGAATATGGGTGTGTACAATATACTTTATAGTTCATCACATTCTATTATACAAGTCGTTCCGCTCCTTAAATCTGATTGGCTGAGTCAATCCAGTTTGTCCAGTCACAATGGCACACCTCTGAGCGTGTCACATGCTTATCAATGCGTGACATACCATACGTTATTTTCCAATATTTTATATTAGATTAATATAAACAATTCATATTCATGATAAGCAATCAATGTGTCCATGTTCTCCCCGTGTCTGTGTGGATCTTCTCCAGGTTCTCCGCTTTCCTCCCACAGTCCAAAAAACAGATTCAAGGTGAGACGACAGCTCTAAATTGCCCCTACACTGTATATATGTGTGAATGAGAGGACTGTATGCCCAGTGATAGATTGGCATCCTGTCCTGGGTGTATCTGCCCAGAGCCCGAAACGTTCACCCCTGGATGGGGACCCCCCCCCCCCCCAACCCTAGTCCCTGGTATAGTATTAAGCAGAAGATGATGTGATGAGATGGGAACTTCATTCCTCTGTGAGCATGTGGTTCTCCGCGGTACATCGGTACGTGGGTGGCGAGGTGACCCCGGCGATGATGCGTATTTCTCCGGACCCTCCGTCAGTAATTGGAATGCCGATGTAGGCGTGCACGGACTCGTCCGCAATCATTACATCGGTACGCCCGCCGCCGCATCCTCATGCACCTCTGGTAACTATCGACACAAACAAACAGATTAATTAATTTCATTTGGGAGGGGTGTGTGTGTGTGTGTGTGTGTGTGTGTGTGTGTGTGTATGTGTGTGTATGTGGGGGGGGTTGCTGGGTAGGCTTTGCGTTTGAAAACAGCCGTCCAAGTTCGCTCCATCGGCGGCGTTGCTTTCCATCTCTCTGAGCTAAGTGACGGAGATGGACAGCAGGCAGCCTCTTTAATAATTCACCATTTCCTAATCACTCCTCCCCCCCCCAACCCGCCGTGTGGGCCGTGTGGGCCGAGTGGGCCGAGTGGAGTGTGTGAGGCGTGTTGGAAGAGTCGCCCGGATCCTCATTACAGATTAGATTTTATTCTCTTTTTTAAAACAGCGCCATTAAGGGAGGCAAAGAGGGCCGGCCCAGTCGAGCACCGAGCTCAGGCGGCTCCGGGACGCGTGGCCGCCGACTTGTTCTTTCTTATTCCGCCTGGAAAAAACAATCCGAGGTGCTGAGCCAGCCGGAGGAAGGGAAGAAAGCGAGGCCCCGTCGCGTTCTCCATTTCCCCTCCAGCCTGGCGACGCGACGCGGCTAAGTGAGCCTCAACTGACCAGAAATGATTTGCCTCTGTCTGTTAGACACGTAATGGAGTCGTTTAACTAGTCAAATTAGGAGCTGCAGAGATGCAGCATGCTTCATTACTGGGTTCCAATGGGCACCATTTTACATTTACGTCAGGAGTGATTTCAGGGCAAATTAATGTTTTTATTGTCTCCCGCAAATACAGCGCCCAGCCACATGTAAAAGAGCAGCACCCCCTTCAGGTCACTGACCAAAACTAACAGAGCCGTGAGGAGGAACAGAGGGCTGGAGGTTCTCTTTGGGCGTCACTGCCAGCATTAATAGCTGCGAGACCACAAATCAGAGTACTGTCCCTAAAAAGCTCTGTATTTGGGGGGTTTTGAGGCTGGATCTTATAGAACGCACCATGTGCTGCGTGTGTGCAGGTGAAGAAACTGTTGGTCAACGAGCTTTAAACACAAAAAAACGAAAAAATAGAGTCGGAAAACCACATTATCCCAAAATAAAACGTGTTGACGGCGAGTTTTCTTGGAGTCACATTTATTCAGGTATCACTCTGATTTTAAAATCTACATTTATTTTTGTAATCATGTTTTATTATTGAAATCTCGACCTTCTTACTTTTTTATTTTCTCGAGGTCACAATTTAATCCTTATTCATTTTTTTTTATTTGAAAATCACAATGTAAAAATTGTTAAAATTTCAGTTTAAAGATGATTACTTATTTTATGTTTCATTTCTTTTATATGTATTTATTCAAAAATTAATTATTCCTATTTTTAACAATAACATAATTCAGATCATCATCTTCTGCTTCATCCTATATTCAAGGCGGGGAGGG
>JAFMOD010000103.1:0-18026 GCA_019802435.1 Corydoras maculifer | reverse complement strand
GGTGGGGGTTGGGGGGGCGAATGGAGTGTGTTTTTTTTGGGGGGGGGGTCCATCACCGCCAGTCGCACCATCGTCGAAACGGCGTATGGGATTCAGCGTAATTATAGAAGCGTTTTGTTTAAAACGGGGAAATATACCATGAAAAGGGTAGAGAACATACCAAACTGCATGATCTCATCGCATCTCATTATCCTCTGCTAGGGTTGGGGGGTCCACCACTGGACACACACTCTACATGGGGCAATTTATAGCATTTAATTCACCTTGAATCCATGTTTTTGGACTGTGGGAGGAAAACCTCAGAGGAAACCCATGTGGGTGGAACATGGGGAGAACCTGCAAACTCCACCCAGATGTTTGGAGCAGCCACTTTAACAGCTGCGAAGGGTGTGTGTGTGGAGAACATACCAAAGTGCATCATCTCATCTCATTATCTTCCACTTAAATCTCCACTAGGGTCGTGGGTGGGTTCCCCATACCCATCCAGGGGAGAACATCTCGGGTGCCGGGCAGATACACCCAGGACAGGCAATTTAGGGCAATTTAGAGCATTCAATTCACCTTGAATCCATATTCTTGGCCCGTGGGAGCGAATTTCAAATGGGGTCCCCTGGTTTCCGTGTCCCCCCTTCCGCCGCCGCCGTGATTTCGCAACGAAAGCTTTTAAAGCCGCGAGGAAGCCCACGCTTAAAGCGCGTTAAAACACGGCGCCCCGTTACCCAGCGCTCAAATCTCTTAAAACACAGACGCAGACTGTCAAAGCGTTAAAGCGCAAACTTTCAAAACATCACTGCGTCGCTCCTCCAGCTTAAGGGGAACACGTTCCCCTCTGCAGGCCTTTCCCGGTCCTCCCCTCGGAAACGAGGAGCGCGGATGTCAGATTTCCTCTGATAGCTCCTGTGTTCTCGCTGGTGGGGCACCGAGAGGAGGTGGCACTGACAGGTCCCACAGAGTAAGGATGAAAAGACCTCCTCCGTTGCCTCCCTCTCTGTGAGTGTGTGTGTGTGTGTGTGTATATGTGTGTGAGTATGTGTGTGTGTGTGAGTGACAGCGCCACTTTAAGGCGGCCGACTCCGTCTTGTTGTCTGTGATGCATTTCCTCCGTCGCCCCGTGCAGAATTAGTAAGCACAAGGTGCAACGCCGCCGCAAATAATACCAGCCATGACTCATGAGACCTGAGCTTCCTAGATTAGAGCTCCCAATTAACACAGTATACACTGCGGGGAGACGGCGGCGCACGGCCGACGACATGCCCCGCGTTACCATGAGAACATGTATGACACGGGCCTCGGCGGCTCATGATTTATTGATTTCTTTTGGGTTCTATTCAAACTGCCTCACATTTTATTATTTTTTCATCATTAATTGTTGGCCGGGCGGCACGGTGGCTCAGTGCTTTAGCACGTTCTCCTCTCAGGGACTCCCGGTTCCAATCCCAATCTGGGTGGAGTGTCCATGTCCTCCCCGTGTCCGCATGGGTTTCCTCCGGGTTCTCCGGTTTCCTTCTACAGTCCAAAAAAAACATGGATCAAGTCAATTGGGTTCTCCAAATTGCCACATATAGTGTGTGTGTGTGTGTGTGTGTGTGTGTGTGTGTGTGTGTGTGAGTGAGTGTGTGTCCAGTGATAGACTGGCGTCCTGTCCTGGGTGTACCTGCCCACGTTCTCCTCTGTGGGCATAGAGAACCCCCAGCCTCTTTGCTGCAACACTAATAAAGGACTACACTAAAGAGAATTAATTAAGTAAAATAACAACACGGGGCATGTTCTCCCCATGTCCACATGGGTTTCCTCCGGGTTCTCCGGTTTCCACAGTCCAAAAACATGGCTCTAGGTCAAATGAGTTCTCCAAATTGCCCCATATAGAGTGTGTCTGTGAGTGAGTGTGTGTCCAGTGAAAGATTGGCTTCCTGTCCTGGGTGTAACTGCCCCGCTTCCGAAACGTTCTCCCCTGGATGGGCATGGGGAACCCCTAGGCTGTTTGATAAAGCCATACATGGGAAGAACATGCCAAACCCACACCCTCCATTATTATTAAAAATATCAGTTTCTATATCTCTGCAGTTTAGCAGGTTCTTCTCAGAAACATCTCCTTTTTCAATTATAGAATTTAAAATAAAGTGATGTCACTATAACCTGATCGCGTGGTTTCTACGATTTTTTTCGGCACAAGTCACCTGTATGAAACACACCTGTGCACATCACGTGATGACAAACACCACGGGAAATGATTCTGAAGGTTGTCATTTAAATAAGCAGCAATTGTTCATGGTGTTACTGCGTTTATTATTTAACAAACTGCCTCAAAAACTAACTTTTCGCACAGCAATCAATTTAAAACATCGTATTTATTTCCTACACGGAGTTTTAAAAACCTTCGCGTGACGATTACAGTCTTTTAAACCAAATCTGTTGCATAAAAAGCGGAGCCTTGCTTTTTTGCCCCCTGGTGGACAATCTGTGAAGTACAAGTACATTTTTTTTTTCCGGTTCAGATCTTTTGGACATTTCGTTCTTTTTTAAAAAAAAACAAAATTTAATTTGCGTTGGAACGAAATCTGGACAAATTTAATACACTACAAAACGAAAGTCCTATATTTAAAACGTTATATGTATTTTTTTTAGGTTTCTTTTACACAGATTTGATAAGAAGGTTGGATTAATAATCCAGTACCTACAAATTAGAAATTCCCTGCCTTGAGATGGTTTAGGTTTTTCGGAGTTAACCAGCTTTAAAAAGTAAAAAAAAAAAAAAAAAAAAAAACTTCAAACCTGAATTGAACATTTAATCCCCTCGTCTTTTCAGTGGCTGGTGTGGGGTCCTGCTTTGTGCTGCAGATCTTTTCGAATCGGGGATACAGCTCTTACATGCCCCATTCATTCCGCCGCCTCTAACCCATCACCCTAACCCCCCCCCCCCCCCCGACACGAACCAACCCACACTGACTTCAGGAAACGATTACACAGCGCAGATCAATTAAAAATAAGAAATGTATTTCGAAATCAGACAGTTGGTTTGTTTCTCGTCTTTATAAAATGGAAACCAACTGCGTTCTTCCAAACCAACCGCACCCAGCCAGGACTTCGAAATTACACTTCAAACGTCTGCTCTGTGGACTGGGGCTGGAACAGAGAAAGAGGCCTTCCCTAAACTGTTACCACAGTACAGAAAGTGTACAGTTGTCCCCAAACGTGAGGCGTCGGTGTGTTCACCTGTGCCAATGCGACGGAATGAACACAAACACATGGGTTCTAATAACCGCACACACACAAACACACACACAAACACACTGCATAAGTTGTATAGAAGTGTAAAAACGGGCCTTTAAAAGAAAATCCTGGGCAAAATGCAAATGCTCATTAAATATATTCTTCTGCATCGTAATAAAGTTTTTATAGTTTACTTCCCACATCTGCATCATTAAAGCATGTTTATAAAACCAGCTGTGCTCTGAATAACACTTTGTTTGCTCGGCTTTATTCGGGCCGCTCTCGCGCGCCCCGCGCTCTCGCAAATATGTCGCGAGTTGCACAATTCGCCTTCATGAAACTTTAATCCGCAGGCTGCGAGAATCCATACACCTTTATCACGAGATCGGGTTTTCTGTTGTGTGTGTGAGTCACGTGAGTGTGTGTGTGTGTTTGTCGTGTGTGTGTGTGTGTGTGCCCTATTTAAGCTGAGCCCGGTTCCCCCCATGTCAGAGGCTGCAAAATAAAACGCATGATTCATCCGTAAATGAGTTCGGAGGGACCGATCGTGACCTCATCCTTTCCTCTTGTCAAACAAAAGGTTCTTTTTTTTTTTTAAATTAGAAGCGGGGGGGGGGGGGTGGCTAGTACGAAAAGCCGGAATCCAGAAACGCAGGGGGTTTTGATGAGAACCAAGTCGTCGCGTTTGAAAAGCAGGGGACAGCAGAACTTTTTTTTTTTTTTTTTTTTTTGCAGCCACCCAGCTCTGACCTTGTTAGTGCTGCTGCACTCTGATAATCTGCTCTTAATGATTTTTCTCTCTCTCTCTCTCTCTCTCTCTCTCTCGCTCGCTCGTACATTAGACCACAGAGTGTCACAGTCATTTAAGACGTGGCCTCTTTCTTTTCCCCTCCGCACATTCCGACGCCATTATGTTACATTGTCGTGGAATAAAGCGCCGTATTATGTTCCCCTCGGTAAAGGGCACAAGTGGACGGAGTTTTTATCTGCTGAACGAATCAATCAGGATTATGTCAGTTGAAAAGAATCACAGACAGCCGTCGCCAGCGGACCAAGAGCCCTGTGTATGAGAGGGGAAGAGAGAAGAGCCCTGCACGCTCAAGTGTGTGTGTGTGTGTGTGTGTGTGTGTGTGTGTGTAATTACATCAGGAATATCCGACTTTGCGCCGTGCTGAAAGTGCACCGGGTTCTGTTCTGTCCCGGCGTCCCCGCGATTGTCTGCGTCTCAGGCCACGCCGATTATGATTTCAGCAGAGTTCTGATGGAGATCGAATGCCATTTCCCTCCATTAATGTGGGGGGGGGGGGGTGGAGGGGGGGGGGGGGGGATAAGGGGGGGGTGGACGTCTGTCCCGCAGCGGGCATCGCACAGCCCGTGGGAAACGGAGCGGGAAGAGCCGGGGCACCGCCGCGGCCCGATCCATACCACACGGCGGGGGCACACGGACTGTGCACACAGCCTCATGAGGTCCTCCATCCCATAATACTGCCGTTAAATCAGGATGCCGTGTGTTTTTAAGCAGTTCAATGTGGGAATCGGACTCGAATCAGGTTCCGAATCGGATGTGTTAGATGACCTGATGATGCTGCTGGTGCTGAGGCTTAGGATGATGATGATGAGGATGATGATGATGATGATGATGATGCTTCACATCTGGATCTCGGGGTGGATGAATGGAGGCTCGGCGTGGAACGCACTCTTTGTTCCTCCATCATTCACTCTTAGCTTCTTCGTTTCTAATTCTGTTGTTCCACAGCAATTAGCCGAATAACCGTGTGATTAATTAGACCTGTGAACCCCCCCCCCCCCCCCCCCCCCTCCCCCCCCCCCCCCCCCCCCCCCCCCCCCCCCCCCCCCCCACGTCATCAGAGCTTCGGAGTCTCAGAAGCCGAAGGAAAAATCTACATGGTCCTCCAGATCCAATAAAATCCATTATCCATTACTCCACACTCACCTCACCGTGGATCCTGCTGGAGAACCCGTGGGGCGGGGGGGGGTGTCTCTATTTTAGTCACATGACCTGCTATGTAAAAGCTTTCTAAAAAGGGGCGGCACGGTGGCTTAGTGCTTGGCATGTTCTCCTCTTAGCGCTGGGGATCCAGGTTCGAATCCCAATCTGGGTGGAGTTTCCATGTCCTCCCCGTGTCAGTTTCTCCGGTTTATTCCCACAGTCCAAAAACATGGATCAAGGTCAATTGAAGTCTCCAAATTGCCCCATATAGGGTGTGTTTGTTTGTGTGAGTGTGTGTGTCCAGCGATAGATTAGCGTCCTGTCCTGGGTGTATCTGCCCAGCGCCCAAAACGTTCCCCCTACAGGATAAAACAGAAGATAATGGACAGATGGATGCAGTTCCTTAGACGTGCGTTGAAAGTTATGTTTGGAGGACTTGTGCGCCTGTTCTCCGTTTCTCCTTTATCTCCTCTTTCTCCTTCGCCTGAACTCTGCGAATCTGCGAATGCCGCAATGCCATTTGTATGGTATTTATGTATGGGAGGGAGGGGGAAAAAAAAGGTAATAGATCAAGCACATTCCATTATTCCCTTATAAGATCATTAGCAAATATAATTAGATATGAAAGAAAGTAATTTGGGCGAGAGAGGGGAGAAAGCGCTATCAGGCACAGAAGACAGATAGCGGCGTCAGTGTTTGGGCTTAAATTGCTCTGTGGAGGTATTATCGGGATGACGATCTCTGCCCCAGAAATGGAGTCAGACAAGAAGTCAGACGCATCCGGACTCCTTCGCCTCCATTTTCTCGGCGGACCCACGCAGACTGCCATCCCCGGCGCCGGCGCTCGCGGCGTTGCACCCTCTCGCAGTGTGCTTCAGTGACAGGAACTGGAGGTGTTTGGGATCTAGGTGCGATCTCTGCGTTATCCACCAAGATCTTTTGGATCGGATGGAAGTGTCTGATGCCAGAACGGAGACTGAAATCCCTCTTTCTGTTTGCATTGGGTTTCCTTTCCCGGTTCTGAAAGTTCAAACCCCCTGGAACCTTAACTGGACCCCTGCAGGACTTTTGTTTTATAGTTCATTATCTTGGGCATAAGCTTGAACTAGGGTCGCGGAGGGGGTTCCATATGCCCAGACAGGGGGCGCTGACTATATAAGGGGCAATTTAGAGCATCCTAGTCACCTTGAATCCATGTTTTTAGACTTGGGGAGAACACTAGGACCCGGGGAGAACATGCAAATTACCATGATTGGGATTTGAACCTGACAGGTTGCCTGCGTTGTTTTTTTTAAATTATTCATTCATTAGTCTTCCTCTTTATTCTCTATTAGGGTCGCGGGGGGGTGGGGGGTTCCCCATCCCAGCCCATCCAGGGGAGAACGTTTCGGGCGCTGGGCAGATACACCCAGGACAGGGTGCCAATCCATCACTGGGCACACACTCACTCACAGACACACACTATATGGGGCAATTTGGAGATATCAATTGACTTGACTTTGAGACTTGATCCATGTTTTTGGACTCTGGGAGGAAACCGGAGAATCCGGAGGAAACCCACGTGGACACGGGGAGGACATGGAAATTTCACCCAGATGGGGATTCGAACCGGGAATCCCTAGTGCTGAGAGGAGAATGTTCCAACCACTAAGCCACCGTGCCGCCCTCTGTTATTTTAATAGCGCTTTAAACACGTCTGCGCTGCTTACCTGTCGTGGATCGCAGATCAGTTGGACGGGTTCCTCTGTAGAACACGGGCCCTTAAAGTGGCAGGCTGGTGTTTATTCTGGTTTTTTTTTTTCTTTTTTAAGTGCCACATGTACGGGTTCTGTCTGCTCCTTTGTGTTGTTGGGAACCACGGCGCTCTTATCTGAGGGCAATCTCAACCCACACAACCACAGCGGCACAACAGTGCCGTTTCCCTCCAGAAACACTGGAGTTCTTTGACGCTCGGATGGAGGGGGGGGGGGGTTGGATGGGGAGCTCGCGCTGATCCTTCTACTCTTTGTGAATCACTGCAAATGGTATTCATAAACATCCTGTGTTCATTAAAACCTTCTAAAAATATGATTTGGGTGCACTTCCCAGTGCTCAGCCCGCTCTAATGTGTAAGCGTGTGGATGTGTGTGTGTGTGTGTGTGTGTGTGCGCAGTCATATTTACATATTTATAAATACTGGTCTGTACAATGAGGTCTACCTTTGCCAAAAGCAACACTTTTCCAACAGGGCCGGATGCCTGCGAGAGAACAAAGCGACCCTCGCTGTACATATGGTGTGTGTTCAGCATGGACGCCGTGTGTGTGTGTGTGTGTGTGTGTGTGTGTCTGTGGAGGGATGTCCTCATACTTCTTTTCGGCCCAAATACTATTCCAAGCGCTCGCCTTTACTTTTTGTTGTCTGATAGTGTCTGAATTTATATTGTATTATATATATATATATATATATATATATATATATATATATATATATATATATATATATATATAGTTGTTGGTTGTTGTTTATAGTTGTATAATGTATATTACATTTTACATATCAATATCGTATTTATATCTTATTTTAAATATCGTATTTTCTTTGAAAAGTTCTAACTTTAATAGAACCGTCTGTAATTGAATAATAATTTGGTTGCTGTCTCATGTACCACATGCGATGCAAATGATAATTATAAACTTTCTATAAAATAAAGTCATACGTTGATGATACGTAGCTGCGCGGCTCGGACTCGTTAGGGTTTGTAACGTAAGCCGAGGTTCCACTGTGAGAACCGAGCAGGATGTAGCGAGGCTCCCAACATCAAACATAGAATGTTTTCTTTGACGAAGATCAAAGAGTTCAGCAGAAGCTCAGTTCCTATAGAGGTTATTAAAGCGAAAGGGTACGAGAGGGCGTGGCATCATTCTGAATAAATCACATAGCGAGGTGTTATTAGTCCCGACGCGCAGCGGAGTACGGTTTCCCGTGATTTATTCAAAATAATATACAATATGTACGCGAGTGTCTTATTGCTTTAATAAAACACATACAATATATACACTATAATAAAAAACAAGGTTTCATTCAGAAATGCGTTTATCGTTAAAACTAAATCGTTAATAATCTGATCTCTCATGACGTAATCTAGTCCGCTGAGTAACAGGATTACGGTTTCTGTAACGAGGTCAATTTACAGAACGCAAATTTATTTTAAAAAATATCAGGGAAATATTGTATTGTATATCACGCATTGATATGAATGTGAAGCGCTCAGGGGTGTTTTTTATTGTTAATGATGTCACAGCTGGATCAACGGCTCAGCCAATCAGATTTAAGGACCAGTACTACCTGTTTGAAGGATCACGTGGGAACCATGCTGTCTCAGGAGAGACATGACGATGTAACCAACAACATGAAGCTCAGGTTCCACGGCAGATCAGAGGGTATATTAGAAAGTTGGTATGTTCTCCAGGTGCTTTATTGACAGTGACAGCTCGAGCTGCATGGACTTTGGATCCTTAATGTTCTCCGTGATTGAAGAAGCTTACGGGTTCGTTTTGGATTTGGGAAACGTCGATGTTTCCAATATAAACACAAATACCGGGCCCGTGTTGTGTCTCCGGCCGCGGCGGAACCCGGTCCGACCCACGGCAGGTGGGTTTCGGGTGGTTTTTTGTTGCGAGCCGCTGTTTCGTGGTAGTTATGTTACGTGGTGATAAGAAGGAGGCAGTTGTGAAATGTCAGGTCTCGGAGCCGCGACAGCAGGGACGGCTCCCCGAGCGGCCTGGCCCTTGTTAACAGAGCGCGCTCGCAGCCTTGTGCTCGCCTATTGTTCCATCCGCCTCTTCATTTAGCCATTCTGTTAAGCATGACACATGTATTAACATAAGATGGATCCTGGAGCTATGAGTCCTCTTACCATATGTCTTGTATTACTTTCCAGGGCCGCCGATCTGCCTCTCTCGCACCAAAGATGTGTGTGTGTGTGTGTGTGTGTGTGTGTGTGTGTGTGTGTGATCCTATCAAACAGAGGAGGGCGCTAGACTGCACAGACACTGTTATATTCATAAAGAGGGGTGTGAGTGAGACTCCATGTTCAGAACTGGACGTTAACTATAATAATAATAATAATAATAATAATAATAATAATAATAATAATAATAATAACAATCATTATTATAAATAAATATCATTTAGAAATTTACAGTTCACAAATTTCTTTAAATCAAAACATCGAGCATCATAATTGTTTATTCGTTTATTCGGGGTCGGGGGGAGGGGGGCTTGTTCCCCATGCCCATCCAGGGGGAGAACGTTTCGGGCGCTGTGCAGATACACCCAGGACCAGTCGCCAGTCTATTGCTGGGCACACACTCACACAAACACACTATAGGGGGCAATTTAGAGCATTCCATTTACCTTGAATCCATGTTTGGTTTTTTTTTGGACTGTGGGAGGAGACTGGAGAACCCAGAGGAAACCCACGCCGACACGGGGAGAACATGGAAACTCCACCCAGATCGGGATTCGAACCCGGACTCCTCGGCACTGAGAGGAGAACATGCTAATCACTAATTCTTATTATCTAAGAAGGTGGGGTTCCAGGGGAGAACATTTCGGGAGCTGGGCAGATACATCCAGGACAGAGGGCCACACACTGGACACACACTCACACACACTATACATATATATATATATTCATTCATTTATTATCTTCCGCTTATCCTCTATTAGGGTCCCCATGCCCATCCAGGGGAGAACGTCTCGGGCGCTGGGCAGATAGACCCAGGACAGGGCGCCAATCCATCGCTGGGCACACACTCACTCACACATACACACTCTAAATTGGTCAATTTTGAGAATTCAATTAACTTGATCCATGTTTTTGGACTGTGGGAGGAAACCGGAGAACCCGGAGGAAACCCACGCAGACACGGGGAGAACATGGAAACTCCACCCAGATGGGGATTCGAACCGGGAATCCCTAGCGCTGAGAGGCGAATGTGCTAACCACTAAGCCACCGTGCCACCCATATATATATATATATATATAGGGGGAATTTAAGGGCATCCAATTCACCTTGAATGCATGTTTTTGGACTGTGTAGCGCATTAAGCATAAGATAATGATGCATGTGTATCTGCATTGAATACAGACCATTAAACTGAACTCTGACGGTGAAGGTTGTGCAGAGATCAGACTTTGAGGCGGGTGAGGAACATATTTGTTGAGGGACGTGTGTGAGAGAGGAAGACGGCGAGGCGCGAGACTCCAGGCTCAGTGGCAGTTGTTTGGGGAACCGAAGCGGCGCCCTTAAATAATCCCATTCCAGGTGGCTCAGTTAATGAAGAGTGAAAATCAAATATGGGGCCTTAATCTGTAACTCATTACTGCGACTTCCTTTCAAAAGGAACTCCGAGAGCGCTGCGGCCTCCGAGGAAGAGCCGCGGTTGGAAGAGAAGTGAGAGCCCCAAACGCTGGAAACCGTGATGGTTAACGGGGTCGTGTTTATGACGAACTGCGTTTCCGCTGTACGAGTTCAGGCGGCTGTGAAAACATGACGTCACAGCTCACCGGCAAATCACTGCACGCTCTCAAACGCACCATCACGACATGTATGTTAAAGAAGAAACAGTCTACAGGCGTTGGAACCGAGCCACCAGGGCTGATCCGCTGGCCTATACCGCCATCTTGTGGACAAAGCTCACAACTGCACACGAAATAAGAGCCCACGTCTGAATTAAACGGATTGCATTTATTTTATTCATTTATTCATTCATTCATTATCTTCCGTTTGATCCTCTATTAGGGTCACGGTGGGGTTCCCCATGCCCATCCGGGGGAGAACGTTTGACTGGGCAGACTGGGTGCCAATTTATAGCTGGGAGCACACAGAAAAACACACACACTATATGGGGCAATTTAGAGCATTCATTTGACCTTGAAGCCATATTTTTGAGAGAAAACAGATGAACCCCACATGGACACGGGGAGAACATGCAAACTCCACCCAGATTGGAATTCGAACCTGGAATCTCCAGCGCTGAGAGGCGAAAGTGCTAACCACCGTGCCACTCTACATTTATTTTGAACTTGAAGGTCCTCGGTTCAAGTCCCGGTCCCGCCAAAATTTATGAGATTTGGTGATACTGGTGTTTGGGATACTGTTGCCACTCCAAAGTTCACATTTTATTTAAGTATCCTATTTAAGTTCTTTTTTTTTACGAATCACAATGAATTTTGCACAATTTTGGACATTTTTCGCCCCCATCATGTTATATTCAGTGAACCACAAAGGTCTTTTATTTTGACAGCGCCGGTGAGCCGCTGGGTGCAGGTAGAACAAACCCAAATTAAACATGGCGCCCTCGTTTGAAGTTTTAAAACTACTTTTTTGAAGCTGGTGATGTTTAGAAACGCAGACGACGTCACGGGGACTTCAGGATTAGTGCTTTTCTAGTTTGCAGCCTTCAAGGTATTTAACTAAGTTTGTGCTTTTTATTTTTGCTAACACGGCGTTTTTTATGTTTAATTCTGTGTTTATTAAACGTTTTCACGGCTTGATTTGGAGACACCACTCGAGTCTGAAGCTTCAGCGGTGAATCCCACGTGTGTTTCTGCACAATTATTAAGATTTAAATATGTTATATGATATCATACGATTTTATATGTTCAAAACTTTAGGAAAATGGATCACGTGATCCCTTTGTACACTGTTTACACTATTTCGTCATGCTAAACAAAAAATTGGCCTTCCCCACAATGTTCCTACAATAACAAAAACAATTCTGTCTTATTACTTTCGTCCTGATCTGCTGTCTAACTCGTGTACGAATTTGCCGTTTGATATTAATTTAAATCTTAAAAAAGGAAAAGCAGAGATTGTGGAACCGCTACCATTTTAAGACAAGCACCGCCCCCTTGTGGCCATGTGCAATATCGCAGCTTGACTTCCTTCACTCGCAGTGTTTTGTAGGGTAGAATTCAATAAAAAAAATGGATCACCCACATAAGAAAAGGTGGAAATCAATACTATTTAATTGTTTTTCCCCTTTCATAACTCACATGAATCGAGTTTGGCACATGATGGAAATAAATGAATGTATATTAATCACAATTTTTTTATATTTTGGGCGCAGTAGCTCAGTGGTCAGGGCGTTGGGCTATCAATCTGAAGGTTGGGGGTATAAATCCCAGGTCCACTGAAGTTACCAGTGTGGGTCCTTGAGCGAGACCCTTAACCTTCATTGCTCCAGGGATGCTGTAATGAACCCTGTGCTCACCTTGAGTCACTTTGGATAAAAGCGTCCAATAAATGACCAAATGTAATGTATGTAAATATGTTCTTTAGATATTTATTTGAAGCACTTTGTGATTCTATATCTGTGAAAAGTGCTATATAAATAAAGCTTACTTACGTAAAAAATACAATGCAAATCAATATACAGCTACTAATCCTGTGCAGTGTGTTTGGGGTTCTTTGGGTGAAACCTGATTCCTGATCAGTTTTGGGTTCTAGAGTGAGTAGGTGTTTCTCACTTATGGCTTTTAATGGGAGTCTTTAAATGGCTCACGCTCTTACAGTTATTAAAGCAAAGCACTTACTCCTTTACCAGTTTCCATTCCCATTAACGTCGCCGCTTATTGCGCGCCGCCGCCGCCAAACAGGCGCATGTTTTAATTCCGTTTTGTCATTTTCGCAGAGGCATCCTAGAAGAACACGACACGCCGGCGCACTTTTATTGGCAAATCATTTTCCCCGAGCTTGTAGGCAGAATGAATTCGCATATTATTTATATTATTTACTCGGCACTGACTGCAGAGGCAAATAATTAGAAAAAAAAAACGGGCGGCCTTTTTTTTATTTATTTTTTAAACCAGGATTCCGACTTCAGCAATAAACGCACGCCTGCAACTTATTACCCAGCTCGCACCCTTGCTTAGGCACGGGGATGGCTCTGAAATGTATTCACGAGGCTCCATTTTTTAATCTTTATGTAACCTTTATCTAAAATCTCATAAGCTCTTATCAAACAGGCCGTTTCCCTCGGTGCGTCTCCGGACGCGCTGCGCATCAAATCACTGCAGTCGGATGGAGCGCCATTAATTATGCATCAGTGCGCAGCACAACCGACTGAAAAGGGTTCTGTTCTGTTCGGATGCGGCTTTTATTTTTGCTGTTTAAGATTCGCACCATTGCTGTGACGTCACGGTCATCGCTCCTGCGTTCGTGTTGATGCTGGCGTTACAATAATCATTAATGAATTGTTTACTTATTATAACTGACACTGGTGCTTTAAATCTTTTTTTTTTTTTTTTTAAATAAGAAAAACGTGTACACTATAGGGGAAAAAGTATTGGGACACCTTTGGTCCTTCACATTTTACTTATCCGTTATAACACACACACACACACCGACACACATATATGTATATATATATATCCATCCACCCTTCCGCTTTATCCTATATTAGGGTCGCGGTGGGGTTCCCCATGCCCATCCAGGGGAAAACGTCTTGGGCGCTGGGCAGATAGACCCAGGACAGGGGGGCAATCTATCACTGGACACACACTCACTCACACAGACACTCACACAAACACACTCTATATCGGCAATTTGACTTGATCCATGTTTTTGGACTGGGAGGAAACCAGAGAACCCAGAGGAAACCCATGTGGACACAGGGAGAACATCCACTCAGATGGGGATTCGAACAGGGAATCCCTAGTGCTGAGAGGCAAACGAGCTAAACACCAAGCCACCATATATATATATATATATACAATCTGTACAGAAAATCTAAAGCTTCTTTGGTAGATCGACTGAACCTTTGGTTTCTGCCTTTTTGGTAACAAAATCCCTAGAAACACACAAAAAATTTAATTGTTCCAAGTCAAAAAATCTTAACGTGTAACTTATTATCTTATATTTGACTTGAATAGATTCTTCAGTAAGATATATAACGTCATTTTTAGAAACATACTTTACGTATTTTAAGAAATCTTCACAAAATGTATTTACTCACTATACCGGCAAATAAGTTTATTTGACGTATGTTTTTTTTTTTTATTTGTGTTATTATTTCATTCATTCATCATCTTCCGCTTTATCCTCTATTAGGGTCGCGGTGGGGTACCCCATGCCCATCCAGGGGAGAACGTCTCGGGCGCTGGGCAGATACACCCAGGACAGGGCGCCAATCCATCGCTGGGCACACACTCACTCACACAGACACACTCTACATGGGGCAATTTTGAGAATTCAATTGACTTGATCCATGTTTTTGGACTGTGGGAGGAAACCGGAGAACCCGTAGGAAACCCACGCAGACATGGGGACCCGTAGGAAACCCACGCAGACATGGGGAGAACATGGAAACTCCACCCAGATGGGGATTCGAACCGGGAATCCCTAGCGCTGAGAGGTGAACGTGCTGACCACTTATTTTTTTTTTACATAGATTTTTCGCTCTGTGATTTGTAAAAATGGTAATTATGGTTCATTATGGTAATTATTGATTATGGTAATTATTGTCGAATCTGTTTGATTATAATACCTGTAATACATATAGGGTGCAAGAACAGAGCTTCACAAAATTAAACCTATATTAAAGATTTATTTTTATTGTGTATATTAAATATCTGAAAAATATTAAAAGTGTTCATGAATTAAACATTAGATATGAAATCTGTAGTCCGGGAGACGGAGGTGCTGCGATTAGAACCTTCGCTCTCATCCCATTTCGTCTTCTCATTTTAATCCAGAAGATCATTTGAAGGATACGAGAGCGTGATTTGTCATCGCTGTTCTAATTCATCCCACATGGGTTTGGATTTCTGAAGTCGCGTTCTACACCAAATGTTTCACACTTTTGATTTATATACTTGAAGTTGTGCACTAAGACAGTAATGCTGGAGAAAAGAAGGGCCTTCCCCAAACTGTTTTCAAATGGTTGGAGGCATGCAGTTGGCAATGCCTTAATATATATTATATACACATTCATTAATCAGGACCAGTAATTAGTTCAGCGATTATTAACCGAATGGTAATGTCGCTTCTTTGCATTTCATGCAATGAACACATCTGTGCTTTGGTTTGGTGTTGGTTGTGTGTGTGTGTGTGTGTGTGTGTGTGTGTGTGTGTGTGTGTGTGTGTGTGTGTGTGTGTGTGTGTGTGTGTGTGTTCGTCTGAGCGTCCGCTGGTGTTAACATGCGTTTGTTCTTTCAACCGTAGTTCATCTGTGGGCGGATGAGGAACCCTCCAGAAGGTTCGGACCTGCTCTTACCGCCGAGCCTAAGCTCTCTGACTCTGAGATTCAAGACGCGCCGCTAATCCGAGACTAACTTGCCGCCGCCTGGAGACCAAGTGGAGGGAGGATGCCGATGACCAAGAGCAGGACATAGTGAGGAAGACCATGATTTGGGACCGTAACAGGCAGCGTGTTCTATATAAATACATATGAGTTCCGTTCACAGAGAACTTGAAGCGGACGCGGCGCTCTGGAGGACCTGAGCGAAGCCGAGCGTCGTTCCCGCTCAAACCCGGCGGATCAAGTGACTTTGTGTTTTGTCTGTTCACTTCTACGGTGTGTAGCTGATATAATCTCTGTGTTTTGTTTCCAATGGGTTCTTTCTCTCCGAGTCGCACATTCCTCGTACCAAAACGTCACTTTGGTTCCGGACCCCTTCGGAACAGGACGCAACGCTCGAACGTTACAGGCCCGAGTCTTTCGCCAACGTCGAAATGCGCCGACACCCGGAGCGCACAGCTCATCAGAACCCGGGGCGAATGTTGGAATCTGTCTTATCGGACGCCTCGCGTTGTCCCGATCCAAAAGGGAAGCAACGAAGGACTTCGTCACGGACTTGGACTTCAGCACTCGAGTCTCAGACGTCACATCCTGGACATATCGGAGACGTTCACGAGAACTGTTTGGAGGGGAAAGCGCTTACAAAAAAAAAAAAAAAAAAAACTAGATAAATGAATTAAAAAAAAAGAATCAAATAAAACTTTAAACGGATGAAGGAGCCGGAAAAGCAGGTGGACTTTCATCTCTTACTTTGAGTCTGGTGTTCAAATCTATTTGTAATATACTGCCACTCAATCAATGTTACTGACTACTGAAATGGTTTGATGTATCTACTTGTTTAAAAAAAAAAAACGAAAAAGATTTTAAGAAGAAAACAAGCATACAAACACGAAACACATATTGTCTAGCCTTAGATACGGTCATGCGTCGTTGCATCTGCAAAGCTATCTGTTCTCGATTGTAGGCCTTAGATCAGACTTTTTTTTTTTTTCTCTCCTCCTAGTACTGTACTCTTTGCCTTTGACATTGTAAAGAAAAACGTTACGAAAAAAGACTGACAATCTTCTCATGTTGCTGCAAGCGTTCGTCCATACGGTATACGACGGCACCTCTCGCGCCAAGCCGGGACGGTGTCCTTACTCCCTGTACCCCCCCCCCCCCCTAAACACACAGGTTGTTTTCACTGTGATGGATAAATAATAAATATCTCGCGATCCGGTCTCGCGGCGTAACCGGACTGTATGTGCCCCCCCTCCCCATCGACGTCGTGAAACCTCCCTCCCGTGTCATCGGGCGAAATGTATTCTCACCACAACTAACCGTGCAAAAGCTGGCGGGGAGGACAGAATCATGCGTTCATTCGGATATAGGTATGGTGTCCTTGTTTTCTTAGCTAAATATCAGTGCGAGATCTTGATTAGGTTTTTTTCTGCCATAAAGTTTTGTTTTGTTTTGTTTTTTTCGGGAAAAAAAAATTGTCTAGTGTATAACAAGTGAAGGAAACTAGTAAATGGTGTCTAATACGATTTGCATATTATTGGATCTGTACGAACGGCAGGCTCAGCTAGTATGGGAACTACGGTATGAGGCCCGGCGGGAGATCTGTGTGGTTGTACACTGGCGGTGGGAGGTGATTTTCGGTTCCGCGCGGAACCGGAAACTAAAGCACAGCGGGTAGCAATCTGGGTCTTACTGAACTGAGCATTCCACCTCTGAACTGTCTTGTGAGCTGTACAATTTTCTTCGTTTGCTGTAACTTCATGGCAGATGCTTCGTTTTGTAACTACTGATCTGTACTTATAATAAAAATAAAATGTATTCCAGCTATTACACACCCACGCCTCGTACGTCCTGTTCTGCCATCCGTCGTACAGGGACGAGTACGGAACCTCTCCAGTGGACACACAAGTATTTCAATGGCTGGCGTGATTATGGGTCTTTGGTCTGTTCTCCTCACGCGTCAGCGTTTCCAACTACCAAACACAGGCTGATGTACAGGCCGAGCGACCTTGGTTTGTGTGTACGTGTGTACTTAACATGTTTACACACTTCTCATGGAGTTGTGAGGACCACAGACTCGTCCGACACACAATATGAACCTTTATTTTTTGGTGACATCATGTTGCATGGTTATAGTTAGGGTTAGTTTAAGGTTAGTAGTGGAGTAATAGTATGTATGGTTAAGTTTCGGGTAAGTCGTCATCAAGTGAAAGGAAGTTTAAAAACAAGTGTGTGTGTGCATGACTCTTGGTATGTTTGGTATGTTCTCCTCACCCGTCGGCGTTTCCAGCTACTAAACACAGGCCGATGTACAGAGTGATCTACCTCAGTTTGTGTGCATGTACGTGTATATATAACGTTTACACACTTTTCACGGAGTTGTGAGGACCACGACACACAAAATAAACCTTTATTTTATGGTGACACCATGTTGCATGGTTATAGTTATGGTTAGTAATGGAGTAATAGTATGTATGGGTTATACACACTTACATATATACATACATACATACACACATACACACACATACATACATACACACACGCATATATACACACATACATATGTACATACAT
>JAFMOD010001029.1:79907-139993 GCA_019802435.1 Corydoras maculifer | reverse complement strand
TCCATGTTTTTGGACTGTGGGAGGAAACCGGAGAACCCGGAGGAAACCCACGCAGACACGGGGAGAACATGGAAACTCCACCCAGATGGGGATTCGAACCGGGAATCCCTAGAGCTGAGAGGCGACCTTTTTATTATAAGCAATTAAAAAGCAAACTAGATTATAAAGTTTTATAGAATATAATCCATTCATGGAGCCATAGAACCTCAGGCATGCTTTCAGTCAGGTGATGGCGCTGTGTTCACCATCGTACACATTAATCATTCAGTTGCAGACTGGTTGTGGTTGATAAGTGTGAACACACCTTTGTTTTTTAATATTAAACTCTGAGAAAGCCTTCGGATGGAGCTCTCCTTCCGCCGCTCGTTCGTTTAAAATGAAAAAGTCCCCGGAGAAATCCAGGAAGAGAGGAACGCTTATCTGCGCAGAACAAACTGACACATACACGGCGTGATGCGTCCGAGAGATGAGAGGAACGAGGGTCTGTCTGCAGACAGATACAGCGGGGCGATCAAGCCCACGCTCTCCTTCATTAACCCCCCCTCACCCCAACACAGTGGGTTTGAAGAGCCCACGGTCATTGGCAGTGAGGGGCGAGCTGAAGGGGTGCATTAACTTCTTCAGAAGCTTCCCTAATTACCCTCCCAGCACTGTGACATCATAGCTGAAGAGAATTAGAGTGATGAATATCTCTGAGTTGCTCGGATTTAAAGACAATACGGTGTTATTTTGTTATTTTCTTCTGATTGTGTCGTGAGGATTGTCTTTGAAAAGCTGCTTCCAGTTTATGCTGCAGGTTCAAACACTGGTTTTGGGTTTTCGGAGCCGGTCACTCTCACGTACACACGGACAGGAACTCTTATGTTTGTAGATATTAAACATCCATCTTATTATCTTCTGCTTTATCCTGTACTAGGGTCGCGGGGGGTTCCCCATGCCCATCCCGGGGAGAACGTTTCGGGCGCTGGGCAGATACACCCAGTACAGGACGCCAATCTATCACATGGCAAACATTCACACACACAGACACACTCTCAATTTGGAGAATTTAATATTCTGAAAAACCCATAGGAACCCCACACGGACACGGGGAGAAAATGCAAACTCCACCCATATTCGAACCTGGAATTCCCAGCGCTGAGAGGGTAGTAAATTAATTAATTAATGAAATAATTTATTTATTCATTATCTTCCGCTTAATCCTGTACTTGTACCTTGAATCCATGTTTTTGGACTGTGGGAGGAAACCCATGCAGACGCGGGGAGAATGTGGAAACTCCACCCAGATTGGGATTCAAACCTGGAATTACCAGTGCTGAGAGGAGAACATGCTAAACCACTAAGCCAAGTAAATGAATTACTGGGTTTTCTTTTCTATTTAGTGCAACAACAGAATTGACGCCACTAGCAAAGAATATTATAATTGTTCTGCAGCCAGCCACCAGAGGGCGTCAGGGTTCATAATCATCAGCTTTATTAGACAGTTTGTTTGTAGCTGCTGCACTTAGTGTTAGTTTCACTTTAAACCACTACAGCATTTAGGAACATGATCTTTCATTCAGAACTTTTAAATCGTGTTTCTGATGTCAGTACCTTTTTAATAGCATGCAGATTTTTGGTAAATACAGGGTGAATTAATGTGGTACACATTCCGGCTCCTACAGCATGACTCCTCCTCCTCCCTTTAGAGGTCAAACACACACCCAGGGTTCATTCTAATATTAAAATTTAATTTTCTGAAAGCGAATCCCCTCAGTTCTGCATATTTCAGGATTATTGTCAAATCAATACTTCTAATACTATGAACTAACTCAGTATGACGCTGATTAACTTTTGAAACGACTTTGCTAAGTAAAACACTGTGCTTATCCTCTATCAGGGTCGCGGTGGGGTTCCCCATGCCCATCCAGGGGAGAACGTCTTGGGCGCTGGGCAGACAGACCCAGGACAGGGCGTCAATCCATCGCTGGGCACACACTCACTCACACAGACACACTCTATAGGGGGCAATTTTGAGAATTCAATTAACTTGATCCATGTTTTTGGACTGTGGGAGGAAACCGGAGAACCCGGAGGAAACCCACGCAGACACGGGGAGGACATGGAAACTCCACCCAGATGGTGATTCGAACCGGGAATCCCTAGCGCTGAGAGGAGAACATGCTAACCAATAAGCCACCGTGCCGCCCATTATTATTATTATTATTATTATTATTATTATTATTATTATTATTATTATTATATTATTATTATTATAAAACATGGATCAAGTTAATTGAAATCTCAAAATTGCCCCCTATAGAGTGTGTCTGTGTGAGTGAGTGTGTGCCCAGCGATGGATTGGCGCCCTGTCCTGGGTCTGTCTGCCCAGCGCCCGAGACGTTTTCCCCTGGATGGGCATGGGGAACCCCACCGCGACCCTGATAGAGGATAAGCGGGAGATAATGAATGGATTATTATTATTATTATTATTATTATTATTTATGATTGCACAATGCCTGAAGTCTGAGTTCTATTTCATCACAGATTATTATTTTGCACAGATTATTATTTTGCTCAGGTATAGATTAGTAATCAGATTATATTTTATTCAGAGGTAAATCTTTATGAGAAAATAATCTATTTAAAATCAGACCGTTACAACACTCTGTAGGGATTAGATCATAGACATGCTTATTGATGATGTCATCAAATACAACGATTGGAGGTGATTATTGGTTTTATATAAATATAAACTCTTTATAGTGATTCGTTAGATCGTCCGGAAGGCCGTGACTGGATTCACTGAGATATTTATACCGAGTCATCAAATCAAACTTTAATATCTCATTTTTATAGATGTATTTGAAGATTTTTGGTTTAATTGAGACGTTGGCGGATCAGAAGGTGGAGGTGATGTGCGTTGCTGTGAATATTTCTAATGTCTGACTTATTGTAATAAAACCTTTTATTCCCTGCGAATGTGAAACATCATAGTGATGCTACGTCAAACCCGCCAAAGTTTCTCGATTGGAAGAGTTGATTTGATTTCACAGGTTTTAAACACTAAATGTTTTAATTTCCCCAAATTAATGAAGACACGTCTGTGTACGGAGCGCACGGCTTTTCTTCTTAATACCTTCGAACGCTTCGAACGTGGAAATCAAAATGAAACCAAAAGCTTTATTTTGTGTTCTGGAATGTTCTGGGTGTACCCGTTGACGTGACGCTTGTGTATTAAAGGCGTTGACTTTTTTTTTTTTCCACATGGTAACAATGCTTTAGTGTATTCCGTTTGCCCTGAGCAACATGTCTGGGCCTGTCTGATCGTCCTCATACAATATCTGAACAAAAGTATTGGGACACCCACACATTACACATTTGATTCCTAATTGGTTCTGCTCCCTTTGCAGCTACAACAAGATTGTGGAAAGCATTCAGAGAAGCATTCGTGATGTAAGATGAGAGAATCTGACTTACAAGCTCCATTTCAGTTCATCTCATACATATTGAATGGGGTCGGTGCTCTGTGGGGGTCTTGCATTGTGCACAGGGACATTTGTGCTTGGACAGGAAAGGCCTTCCCCAAACTGTTCCCTCATGTGGACTAGGTGCATGATTTTCTTCACCTGAATTACACCATATAAGCAGATTAAGAGGTGTCCCAGTACTTTTGTCTATGTGTATTTGCCTAAAGCATCTCTTTGTTGCTTGTTATACAAAATATTCCTGGTCTGTTTGGCTTCTCCTTCAGACCAAGAGCTTCGAGCCAAGTGTCAGCTCTCAGATCTCAGAGCTGTCTCCATGTTGAGTGTTTCCATCTCAACGCCTTTATTCTGTAGATTTATGAATTTTTTTTTGCTGAACCGACGGCTGCAGGCTTCATCTACAGACACGTTCTGCTTGATAAATGTTCAGTTTTCAAGGCAAAATCCTCAATCTTTTATTTCCAAAGTCTTTCTTTAGGTTCTAAAGTGCGTTCCTCTTTATTATTTGTTCCTAAAGGCTCGGAATGAGCGCGCTGATGTGAAATCATTTGTTCTGTATGAAGAGGAGCGTCATCCATCAGCACTCAAGTCCCCTTCATGCACTGCCCCCCCCCCCACCTTCATTTCCATGCTAGGATTCTCGTGCCTTGTATAAGTACTGTAAGCTGTGAGTGTGTGAGGCAGGTTTGAGTTACGCAGCTATCACATCACATGGAGGGTTCGGGGAGTCGGCCTTCGCGCTGTACTGTATCAAAGCTCGGGACATTTCGGACGGCGTTCTGTACAGTGGACCTGCTGATGTATATGCACTCTTTTGGAAATAAATGTACAGCTGAACTAAAGCAGGGTCACCTCTGGTGTTGTAAAATCTTTGGATCAAAATCAAAGCCCTGCTTTATTAAAAAAAGATATATTTCTGTCTTGTTTTTAGTTGCACCTATCATTTGTATTTGTATTATCATTTTTAAAAAGCAGGTAATTTTTAAAAATGTTTACGGATTTCTTACCATTTTCATGTGAAGTTATATAATCGTATAAAAACACATTACACATTACATATTGCAGCTGTAATGGCTTCCAATCTAAATTTCTTCCAGCAGACAGTTATTCAGGTCAAACACTGATGCTGGGTGAGAAAACCTGGCTCACAATCGATGTTGTAGTTCATCTCAAAGTTGTTTATTGGGAATGAGTTCAGGACTGTTCACAACAAACTCAACAAACCATGCTTTTATGGATCCTCCCAAAACTGTTTCTACATGGTCAGAGGGGTACAGTTGTCTAAAATGCATCGCTGACTGTTTTAATTTTATTTTATTTTATTAAACATAACTGACTAAAACACGAGTTTCAATACGTTTATCCACATACTGCAGTATGAAAGAATACCACCGGGGTGTGATATCATGATCATTATATATATATATAATGCTTCAGTTATTTTTTGGAGAGTCCTGAAACTTAAGTAGTTGAACCTCTCAGTCTTTTATAAGATTGTTTGTGGTTCGTAAATCTCTAAAAAATAAATCTCACACTCAACACATACATGCTCATATTATTAGGACTGATTTATTTATTTGCTATTAAATCAGGAACGTTTGAACCATCTCTGTATCAGCCCTGACAAAAAGGTTACTGATTTCCAGAACAAAGAAAAAGCTAAAGCCAATATTTACATCAGTCGTCTCAAAATGAAGGCAATAAAACATCATTTTCCTTTGATGTGTCAGAATGTCGGACCCAAAGTCCAAGCCTTTCTGATAACAGCCTGCGGTATTAAAATCAGTGTAGTATAAACATCTTTATCTTTTATTTTCTAAAACAACCTTCAAAGTCGGCCTCTGAATCAGAATCAATTGAACCTAAAGAAGGTTCTTCAGTGAGACTTCACGGAGCTTCAGCCGTGTGCTGGTTCTGTGTACAGCTAAGTCTGGCCTCACACCTCATTTCTAGTGCACTTCATTTCATCGCACGTTCACTCACAGCGTCAGTGCTGTTCATATAAAAGCCAGAATCCCAAATCGCTCCTCCGGTCTTACATAAGTGCAACACGGGAGGGAAAAATAATATCATTTTGTTCTGATGTAGGCACTCGCCATGACTCATGTGCAAAGATGACCTTCCTGGTGCACTAGATATGGGGGAGGAGAGGACCTTAGTCATGGTTCTAGGCTCGGGTTAAATTCTAGCAGTTTGCTGTAAAAATTCCTTTTGCAGTTAATGATTCTGTAAACACGAGAGAAGTGATGGCAGCTGTGCTCCCACTCTGACGCTGACTCTGAGTTCAGCACATGATGAGCATTAATGACCGAATTAATAATGAACCCAACTGAAACCTTTTAATAATAAAAAGATGCAAAATCTTTACAAGAGCTGGAGCTAAAGTCAGATCTCTGAGGACCAGAATGTTTTAATATGATTATTTAAGGAATCATAATCTTCGTAACACCACATAGCTGATCCAAGGGCTTCTTCAAATCTTAACTGATCTAATTTGGATTGTGGAAGAAAGCAGATCCGATCCCAAGCCATGAAAACCCTGGAAAGGTCACCAGTCTGTTGCAGGACAGACACAACAAGAACCAATAATACAGATCAGGGCAATATGGTGAGAACATGCAAACACTATAAAAATATTACTTAGTCTACCTGTCAATCAAACCTGGGAACTTAGGGTCATGGGGTGAGTGTGCTGCCCACTGCACCACCACGTCCCCTTAAAGATCAGTGATGTCCTTTATATAAGAAAAGCACATTTATTTCTAAAAACCTCCTGCCTCATCCACATCTGTCCTCCTCTGAGCTGTTTGCATTCACCACAGGGCTGCTACACACCAACCAAGTGTGAGTTCTGTTGTGCAAACACTCCACATGCTCGGCACTCCTAATAAATCATGTTTACTTTATGTGAAAAGTAGCAGACGCTGTAGCTGTGGGACTAAGGGAGAACATGCTCAAGTGGGCATGTCATCTACTATACATGGTCTTTATTTTAAAATACTAAAATTACTTTTCTGGGAGGACTTTCTGTTCGATTTTTGGAGTTTGTCTGTGGGACCTCATTTCTAGTTCATTTAGTTCATCCCAAAGGGATTTGATGAGGTTGAGATCCAGTTAAGTTCTCATTCAGTCATGCATTGTTTCTGTGCGCTGGAGGAGAGAAAAGAAGAGGACCTTCCCCAAACTGTTTATACATTCAAGTATAGGCCACTCGATTTTATTGATCTGAGCTAATACAGAATGAAACACCTGAATATAATTAACAGGTGTGTCCTAATACCTATATGTCCTTATATGGTCTGTGCTTGTAATGTATTTGCATGTGTGTATCTGCTGCTCTATAACTACTAAACATGAAAAGTATGTTTTAAAAAAAAAAAAAAACACGTACAGAACCTCATAACTGTAGAGTTAGTCAGGCGGCAGGGCACAAGTGCCACAAGTTCCTACCCTGCGAGGTTGTTTGACATTTATGTTGACATACAGGCAGAAGTCACTGCGTTATCAATGCAGTACAGACAAGTCGTGTCTCTGATAGCAGTGTGTGTGTGTGTGTGTGTGTGTGTGTGTGTGTGTGTGTGTAATAATGGGCACGTGACAAGGTGCTTTCTTATCCATACGCAGAGGCTGGATGTTGACTGCAGGGGCTTTCCAGCTTAGTTTTTTTTTCTTATAAGAGTTTGCTGAAGTAAAAAAAACAGCTTTATTTCAGCCAAATTGAAATTTTAAAAACCTATAAACTTGCTCATGACGCAGGTTTACTGTTAAATTAACACTTACTTTGAAAGGGTTTGAAATCAAATAAAACCCTAAACCTTTTGTACGCCAGCATTCATCAATCCTGATTTATAAATAAATATTAATGAAAAATAATAATAAAAAATAAAAAAAACTTTTCTTTTTTTTTAAATAAATGCTCCAGAATTTTTTTAGATAGATGTTTATCATACAGGCTGCATAATATTTTATAATCGTTATGGTTTTATATATAAATATATATATATATATACTCATGGTTGTATTTTATAGTATGCTCTATGATTTATTATGTTAACTGTATTTTAGTGTATATTAGGTTCTTTGAGGTCTTGGTGGAACCTCCCCACTGCTCACGCCACTGTTCACGCCACGGCTCACCTCCACCACACCTCTCCCTCCTCCTCCTCCTCCTCCTCCACACCTCTTCCTCCTCTTCCTCCTCCTCCTCCTCCTCCACCACACCTCTTCCTCCTCTTCCTCCTCCACCACACCTCTCCCTCCTCCTCCTCCTCCTCCACAGCTCTTCCTCCTCTTCCTCCTCCTCCACCACACCTCTTCCTCTTCTTCCTCCTCCTCCTCCTCCACCACACCTCCATGGCGCGTCATCACCTGACACGTGAGTGCGGGTGTGAGTGCTTCCCTCGGACCTTCAGCAGTTCAGTAGATCAGTAGAGCTCAGATGTGGAGCTCCTGTTTATCCCACCGAGCAGATAACGAGGTTAAGCGTCCGGCATGAGTCGCGTCTTCAGCCTGGTGAGTCTGATCTAAACCAACAAACGTTTGCCTCCGTGACGTCATTATAAATACCTCCACATTCATTCAACCTCCGCGTGTTTAACGCCGTTTAATTCACATCCTACCCAATTAATCGACAGAAGTATTTTACTCTTACTGATGAGGGAATAAGTTATCAAATTAAACCAACACATGACGACGATACAGAGAACTGACTGAACATGTCATTAAACTGAAGTTTACACCAAATTAGCTGATATTTAAAAATGAGGTGATTGCGCTCGTGCTCTGGTGCAGATGATGACCACACAGTGAGTAAATAAACCGCAGTCTGCCACTAATATCTAACACCACTGTAAAGACATGTGAAGGTGGATAATCTGTTTGGGAACGAATACTTATCAGCACAAGATTATTACATGTGGCCTTAAATGGAAAAGCTTTTTAAAGTTTAAACTAACAAAAGTTTTTTTAAGTAAGTCGTTCAGTTCTGTGGGTTTAAGAATTTCCGTCTTGGATTTCAGAAAATTCAGAATGAAAGTAACTTTAAATGTTAATTTTTAAATGTTTGCTGTTGGAAATGTTCTCATGGGGTTTAGATTTTCATGTTCATTAATAAGTACTAGTTAAAATGAAGTAGCATTGGTGAGATCATGTGTGTAAACTGGTGGGTTGATGTTGAATATGCTGATGTTGCGAAATGGTTTAATGGGGGTTTGGTAGAATGGGAATGGGAATGGTAGAAATGGGGGTTTAATATGAGTCAGTTTCTCTTTTCCAAAATACAGGCTTCTTTAATGTCATTCTATGTTCTGTGGACACTGCATGTGGAAACCAACTTTTCCAGACAAGTTGAAATTTTAATAACACCTGAAATCTGTACCGTGTTAATTGACTGGTCAGGGCCAGCATGTTTAAATTTTTTGGTTCTTCCATTTCATGATGCATGAGACATTATCTTATCGGTAGGAGACCGATCTGCACTGCGCATGCACCGTCTCCATTAAGCCATGCTGATGTAATAGTTGAGTTGGACTTGGCAACGAGTTCTTGATTGTAAGATGGCGTCATGATGGCAAACAGTGTCCACCCTTGACCTTTACACACCAGTCATTAATTGACGCATTGAATCAACTGGTAGAATATATGATTGTAATATTATCCTACAAACAAACAAGTTGATTTTTTTTTTTAAATGGCTGAAGATCGTTCAGTAGAAGATGCAGACCAGAGACCCAGACTTAAAGTTAAGACTTTTGGTTTTGGTGGATGCGCCGCATCTTAATAACCTCATTCACATTTGTGTTTCAGACAATTCCTAATTGTTATTATTATCATAATTGATAATATTCACTTTGTCTTTTTTCTTTTTTTTAGAAACAACTCCAAACACATCTCTTTCATATATATATATATATATATATATATATATATATATATATATATATATATATATATATATATGTGTGTGTGTGTATATATGTATAAATGGGGGGAATCGGATAATAATTTTTCAGTGTAGCTGTTTCTTCCATATTTACTGACTTGTGTTCTCATTTTTAAATCGCTTTGGATAAAAGCGTCTGCTAAATGACTAAATCAGAATACTTTATTATGTAAATAAATGTAAATTTAACGTAATGTAAATGATATGGGAATTTCACTACACTTAAGAGAAATCTGAATGAGTAGATAAATGGATGCCACAGCTGTCATGAGCTGGAGTTATGAGTAAAACCGGTTGTGCTTTAAAAAGAGGAAGGTGCGGCACACTTTACAAGTTACAACAACATACTAATCATGTGCATCCATGTTCCATCCATACTGAATGAGTGTAGGAGGCCTGAGTGCGTCATCGCCTCACCTAGTTACACAATCTAAAAGATGCCGTCAGGTAGCTTCATGCCACTCAGAAATGTGTGATTGTCCTAACCTCAACCTCCGTGTGTGTTACTGTGGGTACGGTGGGTACTGTGTGAAATGCAGAAAAATCAACTCGGCTGTTGAATTCCAATCGTAAACAGGAGATTTATTAAAACATCTGCTGTTGATGAACTTGGCACTAATTAGCATGCGTGTTGCGTTCATATGCAAAGCAATTTGTAATAATGATTAGCGACAGAACAGGAGCATCCGACCCGCAGGAATATAAATCCTGAAATGAAAGTCTGATTAATAACGAAGTAAATAGAGGAGTCGAAGTGACGGCGACGACTTTACTATCTGTTTCTTGATCCTTAGCTGGTGTTTTTTATTTGTACTTGGACCGTTAACGCCAACATTATCCAGACGAGCCAGAAGGACGCGTGCGAAGACAACGACGGCCACATCAGCGCCGGCATCTGCTGCTCAAACTGCCCAGCTGGTAAGAGTCATGCGGGTGAACTCCCATAATGCACATGGGGCATCATCATTAGACTGTGTTTGTAAATAAGAAGCCCTCAGGTTTCCTGCTGTCCATTGTAATTTTATTAATTCACTGTGATCGGTTCTGTGTTGTATGTTTAAATTTTAGGTACGTTCGTGAAACAGTCATGCAACAGCGCGTCTAACCGGAGCGAATGTGAGCCGTGCGGATCCGGCACCTACACCGAGCACGCCAATGGACTCCATAAATGTTTGCAGTGCGACACGTGTCGTTCAGGTAACGGATTCAGAGTGGACTGTGAACATTATAATTAATAATTAATATTATATTTCTTCAGAGATTTAACAACCCTCTAACCTTATGCATTAGATCAGGAACAGGTGACGGAATGCACCACCACCCGAAACACTCAGTGTCAGTGCAAAGCGGGTTTCTTCTGTCTGTCTAATCAGGCCTGTGAGATCTGCAAGACCTGCACCAAGTACGTTCATGTCTCCATATCTCTGTGTGTGTGTGTGTGTGTGTGTGTGTGTGTTGCATGTGTGTGTTTTTGTGTCTGTGTTTTTTTTGTGTCTCTCTGTGTCCCTGTGTGTCTTTGTTTCCATGTGTCTTTCTGTGTCCCTGTCTGTCTGTAGTAGTGTTTGTATTTCACATACTTCTGTCTGTGTATCTGTGTCCTCACGTCTCATGTCTGTGTCCTCACGTCTCATGTCTGTGTCCCCGTGTGTGTGTGATTGTGTGCTTGTGTTTTATTCAGAGCATTATGGCAGAAGTTTGTGAAATAAACACTTCACACCACTCCTTACAAGACACGGGGACACTTTCTGCACGTCCCTCTGCACTGTGAGGGACGATGATTCATGAAAAGACGAGAGGTTGCATTAATCAGCTGTACGTTCTTACTTTAAAGACAGACTATATAATAAACTGCTATAGATTCTGAACGTAATGACTCATAGGAAATTCCTACAGGACAATTTCAGTATTCATGTTAAAACAAACTGTGTTTTCACCACTGAACAAATTGTAATATTAATAAGATCCAGACAACAAGAAAAAAAACATTTTAAGATTTAAAAGCGAACATATTTACTGTAACATCCGTGAAAATGGAACGTTCTGATGTCACTGCTTCCCCTGTGTACAGTACAGTAGTGTTTACAGCTCAGTGAGGTTTATTACCGGTGGTGTAACTAAAAGGACATACTGTGATGCTTATGATGGACATTTCAATGTTCTCAGACTCTCATAACATCAGGAGTCTATCTGGGGCAAAAATGAGAGGCGTTCTTTAAAATGGATGCTTCCTGGATTTCAGTCGTGTAACTCGGTTCGGGATTTATTTAAAACTTTTTCCTAATGAAATTCAGACTCGGATTCTGATGATGACTGATGAACGGACTGCTGTCCCAGTTCCATGGCAGAGAAAGATCTCATATAGTTAACTTGTGCTCCGAAACTTTGTGATGACAGAAACTCGTTAGCTCTAGAACGCAGAGTCGACGGATGTCGCCGATTACACCGAATGCCTTGTTTATCTGAAATGACGAACGAAACGATAACGAACCTGCACCGAGGCATCATGCAGAGCCGCTTCCTCAGTTCTCAAACATGTTGAGTGAAATAATCTTTTAAATACACAAACCAAAAAGCAGCTTAAGCAGAACCTTCATGCCAAACGAGATTTTGTGTTTGAGTGGAACGGATTCTTAATTGCTCTGTTAATTTTAGATGTAAAGAAGATGAGAAGCAGGTGAAGAGCTGCACTGCTCAGTCAAACACCGTCTGCCAAAAGAAAGACACTGGAAAATCAAACGGTAAACACACTGGCACTGTGTATGTTATTCAGCATTAGAGATTATATATTAGATAGGTTATAGATTAAATATATTATATATGTTATATATTAAATAGGGGCTGCACGGTGGCTCAGTGTTTAGCACGTTTGCCTCTCAGCACTAGAGATTCCCGGTTCGAATCCCCATCTGGGTGGAGTTTCCATGTTCTCCCCGTGTCCACGTGGGTTTCCTCCGGGTTCTTTGGTTTCCTCCCACAGTCCAAAAACATGGATCAAGATCAATTGAGTTCTCCAAATTGCCCCATATAGAGTGTGTGTGTGTGAGTGAGTGTGTGCCCAGCGATAGATTGGCACCCTGTCCTGGGTCTATCTGCCCAGCGCCCGAAACGTTCTCCCCTGGATGGGCATGGGGAACCCCACCGCGACCCTTATAGAGGATAAAGCGGAAGATAATGGATGGATGGATATATAAAATAGGGTTGTACTGCATATCAAAGGCATAAAAGTCTCTAAATATCTCGTTGAATGAGACCTCATATGGACTTGGTGTTAAATCAGAGCCCTGGAGTTCTCCTTTAATCAGTCTGATGGTTCAGGTCACGTTCCAGAGACCAGAAATAACGATGTTTAAGACATGAGGAGTGGAGGATGCCTCGTGTCTTATTCAGTTCTCTATTCTGTTAACAGAGACAGCAGCGATCGTCTGTGGGTTTGTCCTCATCCTGCTGGTGCTGCTCGTCGGGGGGGTTTTGTTCTGGAGGACCTCACCTGAATGTTTTTCTACAGGTGAGTCCCGTCTCGTCTTCTATTATAAACATTTGAAAACAATTTTGATATTAAAATGTCGTTGCCCTGCTTTCAGTGACCTCAAATTGGCAGCGAAAAGTGAAGAAAGCCTGCTCGGTGAGTCCAGCGTGGTTTTCTTTTCATGTCATAACTGTGATTGATGATTTAAATGAAAGCAGGTTGTGTGGCTGGTTCATTTCGTCTGAAGCTAAAAGTCTAAAATTCTCTATTTATTATGTAATTACTTGGTGTATTTACATAAAACTGCAGAATTCAGAAGCTTCATGTTGTTTTTAAACGTGTATCGTACCAGTAGATCGTGTCAAACCGGATGTGTTGGGGCTCATGCGGCTGTGAACATTGCACAGAGCTGAAATATTTCCGTTTTTGCTTTTTATAGAGCAGCAATGTGGACGAGGAGAGGCAGAACGCACTGAACAGCCAGCTGGAGTCCCAAAGCAGAGCGATACCCATCATCTGCATCAGCCAGCTACCGGGTGAAGGACCCGTAACGTACGAGGAGGAAGATGAGGACCGAGGACTCGGACAGAGCCTCCCGAACACCACCACCTCGTCCCGCGAAAGCCTACCTCTGCTTCAGCAGCCAGCCGGCCTGGTGAGAAACATCACACAAATCACACGGTTCGGCATCGGGACGGGGAACGCACTACGAATACACTGATTAAAAAAAAAAAAAACAGAAACGTAGAATATAGTGAAGGTTTAGTAAATATGTGAATGATCTGAGGTTTAAACGTAAACGGAGGACGCACACATTCACAGAGAGGATGTGGATGCATCAGTGGATGGATAAAGGCATGTCTACATGAATTCAAGTATGGATGGATTGTTAATTAGACGTGTGGAAAACTAAACAGATGGATTAATCGAGCGGTATTATGATGAATAAATTAACAGAAATAAGTCTGATCCCATAAATCATTAAAATAAGCCTCATGATGACATCATTCCCAGATGACCCATAAACACAGCTCAATTACTCCGCCCATCCCACAGAACATTTCCTGTTGTGTGTGTGTGTGTTTTCTGGTTAAATATTCAGACTCGAGGAGATGTGTACATTATTGTGTTTAGCTTCGTATATCTGAGATTATACTGACCTGACATGACGAGTTCATATAAAATATATAAATAATATGTGAGGAAACGTTAACCTCATTTTTTTATTATAAGAATTATTGTATATGTGTAGCTTGTACTGGGAATGTCGTCATCTCTGAAATTCCTTATCACACACACACACACACACACACACACACACACACACACACACAAACACACACACACACACACACACGCGACTGTTAAAGATAAAGCTATAGAAGGAACGTCTCTGCATCCAGATATGAAGGGCAAGAGGAAGAGAGTCTGAAGGTTCATTGTCGTGTTTTTGTCATCGGTAAATTTCGTGTTTTTGTCGTCCGTGATTTTGTGAACAGAATAAAGAACCGTACAAACTCCTCATTTTACATTTAGTTTTAAACAATTGTTTATTTCAAAGTTACATTACAGCACTACAAATATGAGAAGTACTCTTATGAGAAAAATCACTTATTTCCCCCAAAACTTGTCATTATTTAAAGTTAATAATGAAAATCGAAACCCGAACCCATGAATAAATAAAAACTACCTGTGGTAATTCTCACAGGACTGATCTGGGGTCAGGAATTAGGTCGATCGACTCGGTAGTTCTTAATAGATTCAGCATGACATTGAGGTGGATTATAGCATCAATGTTATTGTTCTGCAGAAGTCCTCTAGTTTGTTGTCTTATAGAACTAAATATATAAAGTATAAATGCATTATTAAATTCTCATCGTCTGTTTGTTTAAACGTTCATTTGTTTTATTGAACAGGAACAGGAGGGACTCCCCAGACTGGTTCCTGTGAATGGTAGGTTCTTCTTTTCCTTTTAAAATTTTCCTTTATGGTTTACATGGTTCCTAAATGTTCCTGTGTGTTGGTTTTAATCAGGAGAGGAGTCTCTGAGGAAAAGCTTCGACCTCTTTACCGAAATCGATGTGAACTTTCAGAACCGCTTCTTCAGGAAAATCGGCCTGAAGGACAATGACATACGGAGCACCGCCGACCTCCGGCCGGATGACCGAGTGTATGAGCTGCTCCGAGTCTGGATCGAGAAAGAAGGAATGGCGGCTAATTTCAACGACCTGCTCGGTGCCCTGCTCGATCTGAACCAGAGACTGACTGCAGAGAACATCTACAGCAGGGTTCGAGCAGAAGGATTATTTGAACTTGAAACTATGAAATAAAGGGAAGGCAACCAGAATAGTATTTAAGTTTTGTAAATTATTTATTTGACTTTTTTTGTATATTGTAATTTATTATTTGTATATTTCCTGGGGAATTTTTGATTTTGTAATAATAAATAAATGAACGTTTACAAGCTGCATGTGTTCCAGTTATTATAACGAATTCATGCAATTCAGCTAATAAATCACCAGCATTCATCTCCATGAGCATCAGAAACTTTTTCAAGTTTTACGCAACTAATAATAAGATTAAAAAAAAAATATATATATATATATATATATATATATATATATATATATATATATATATGCGTATATATAATATATTATATATAAATATATATATATATATATATATATATATATATATATATAAAGACACGTTACAGTAGTGATTACTGCTTCCCCTTTTCTGGCGTCGTCCATGTTTTAACCATAAAATGTTAAAACTAAAGGGTTTATTCTGTAAATGCCATTCAAAGTTTGGCCACAAGAGGGCGACGTTATACGTCTTTCTGCAGTTGTTTGCATAAATAGTATGATAAATTCGATTCCTGACTTTCATCAGAATAAACAGTTTTATAACTTCATTAAATATATTTTATACGAATACAATACGAATACTTGAGTTTTATAAATTCGAATTATCAGTCATAATCATCAAATACTGACATTTCTCCAATCTATGCCAAATGCAAATTACGTTCCGTCTGTTTTTAAACAATTCATCTTTTTTGTTTGACTGAATATTATTTATTTATAATATTAAATTGTCAATTTATAATAAAAAGTGTCAACGGTTGCTATGTCGCATTTTATGTTTTGTTTTTTTTTATTTATGATAGTAAACTTAGTTTATAAATTGTTATTAAACATTAACATGTGCTCATTTATTCTTTCTGGGATTTAATATGATGTGGATCGTGGCCATGGGGCACGTAAAAACTAAAAATGGGTGTTCTGAACGAAAACGAGTGCACAGGACTACATTTCCCATGATTCACTGTGATGACGACGACCTGGGATAATGATGGCAGCTTCCTTGCGTTGCAGTAAGAGACAGATGCAGGTAAGTTTTGATTGTAAGTTTTAATTTAATAGTAAAATCTTTTTGTATTATTTATTTATTATCGTATTATTTAATGTTAGTGAACCGAACAGCGGTGTGATGTTTAAAGCGATTACACAAACCTTTTGAGTTCATATCTGTATAAAACGCAGAATATCGGGGGAGATTCAGAATTTGGTAATAAATATAAATGTTTTGAAGAAAACACGGGGCTGTCGCATGTTTTTAAATAATGAATAATGTGTTGCGGTGATTAAAGTTCGAGCGCGAGTGGAGTTAGATATCGCGATACTTCGAGTTGTTTTGTAACGTGAATTTGATTGATATCGCGAGATTTAGTTGACAGGTGTGTCAGATAAACAGAAGTTCTTTATCAGTTCTTTTCTTGTCTGTGATTTTAAGTTCACATCGTGTAATTATAAAACACTTTATTCTAAACGTTGTAATTCCTAGCAGGACTTTAGTTTAATGTCTTTAAATGTCTTTAATCCCGCAAAACACTCTGAGCTGTTATTTCTCAACTGCATCATGTAATTACATCTGAAATGTCGTAATAATGTCTGAATGATTCATTCCTAATGATGAGTGAGCACGAGTTTTACTTTAATAACTAATGAATAAGCAGTTTGTGTTAGAGTTCGGGAATAGGAACTGTAACAATATTATTTATAAGGTTATAAATATTAAACATTTTCATATCTGACTTTTTTTTTAGGAAACCATTAGTGTAAATTATTCATTCATTTATTATCTTCCTATTAATCCACTACTAGGGATGGGGGGGGTGGGAGGGGGGGGGGGCATGTCCATCCAGGGGAGAATGTTTTGGGCACTGGGCAGATAGACCCAGAACAGGGTGACAATCTATCACCGGGCACACACTCACTTACTATTTGGGGCATTTGAGGGCATTCAATTTACCTTGAATCCATGTGTTTTGGACTGTGGGAGGAAACTGGACATGAAGAGAACCCTGCCACCCTTATTGTGAATTAGTTTTATATAATACAGCAGGGCGGTGTGGTGGCTTAGTGGTTTTGCATGTTCTCCTCTCAGCACTAGGAATTCCTGGTTCGAATCCCAGTCTGGGTGGAATTTGCATGTCCTCCCCGTGTCCGCGTGGGTTTCCTCCAGGTTCTCCGGTTTCCTCCCACAGTCCAAAAACATGGATCAAGGTCAGTTGAGTTCTCCAAATTGCCCCATATAGAGTGTGTGTGTGTGAGTGAGTGTGTCTCCAGTGATAGATTGTCCCCCTGTCCTGGGTGTGTCTGCCATTCTCCCCTGGATGGGCATGGGGAACCCCCCCCGCGACCCTGATATAGGATAAAGCGGAACATAATGGATGATATGATGATGGATTATACACATGATGGATAATGTACATCCAGCAGTGTGAATAGGTTAATATCTGCTTAATTGACATACTTGTGTATAAATTTATCTGAATTATGACGTGTGTATTAACATATGTGTGTATTAATCATAACTTGAAGAATCAAAGAAACTTCTGAAGATTGTTTCTGCTCACAGTTTCATCCTATTTTTAAAAGTGAGATATAATTATCTAATCATCTGTTCGGAGCCGGTCACGCTGTGCTGAAATGCAGAGCTGTGAAACTGCCTTGTTCCTCTTCAGCAGATGGATCTGTGAGCTAAGTCTGCCACCTGAACCGACCGCAACCGAACGACGGGAAGAAGAAACGAAAGCACTGAATAAATCAAACCAGCCAGTCGCCTCGGGAGGAACGGCCGCACCGGAGGAGGGGGGGGTTCAGTCTTACTGAGTGCGACAGAAAAGAACGCTTTATTCATTATTAAAGTCCTTTTCATGAGGTGAGTAATGCATTTAATTATAAATACTGTATGAGAACCCGAGAACGGTTCCATCACGAGCTCGAGCCTCAGTGATTCCTAATGCTGCCATTCTGCTCTGAGTTTAATAAACAGATGATCTGATGGCAAATCAGGGCTTCAGGCTGAGGATTGCAGCACCCTCACTAATTATACTAATAAAACCAATAGATTCAATGTTTATGTGTTTTTTTTTTATTTTTATTTTTTTTTTTTTTATTAAGCAGACAGACTGTAATAGATTATTGTTTTGTTTTTAAATAAGGACATGATCTAAGAATCTTAGTTAATCTGTTCAAACATGTTTTTTTAATCTGAAACTCCTCCTCATTACTCTTTCTTCCACATCCACATGAGAAATGATGTAGATGGATTTCTGATTAAAATGTAAAGAACTGTTTTAGTACCTTTTATTAAACATGCTGCTAAAGATAAGGCTGATGTTTGTGATCTGGTTTAAAAAATTATCATTTTGCAATAATATCTGATTGATATGATATATTAGATTAGACTAGATTAAACTTTATTGTTAATACACATGAACAAGTACATGGCAACAGTATATCATTGACTGTATGTATATGTGTATATACTATATATAGTTATAGGTATCTACCATGTGTGGACAGGTGTGAGACACCTCCACATGACACCTCCAGGAACCGTAATGATGCCTCTTAATTGTTTTCCACTTGTTCCGAAGCCTTTCCAGAGGATTTTGGAACATTTCTGTCAGAATTAAACCCATTTATCCCAAAAAATGACGTCAGATAATCAAATCAATCTCACAATCTCTGTTCTGATTCATCCCAAAGGTGCTGGATGGGTTCAAACTCTGGGCTCCATGTTCCATGTCCATATTTATGGGCCTTGTTTTGTGCGCTGTGGTATTTACATTCAAACCCTTCACAACTCATACTTCATAACCAAACTACAGATAATATAGACAGCATGACTTTAATACAGTAGGGAACATGAAAAACGTAGGTTTCTCTAGTTTCACAGGCTCGTGTTATATCTCCACCCTGTTGTCACTTCGTACCATGATTATGTGTTTTCAGTGATGAAGGCGACCTTCTACCTGGCCTACCTGCTGTGTGTGGTGCTGAGTGCCGTGTGTGTGGTGCTGCTCGTTTACTGGAATGCCAGCTATCGAGGTGGTTTTGCGTGGGATGGAAAAGCCGAGCAGTTTAACTGGCACCCCGTGCTGATGGGACTCGGCATGGTGGTGCTGTATGGAAATGGTGAGGGTTTAAAGGAGAGTGGTTTCATAAAGGTGGTTTCATGAGTGGCGGCACGGTGGCTTAGTGGTTTAGCATGTTCTCCTCTCAGCGCTGTGGATTCCTGGTTCAAAGCCCCATCTGGGTGGAGTTTCCATGTTCTCTTCGTGTCCCACAGTCCAAAAACATGGATCAAGTCAATTGAGTTCTCCAAATTGCCCCATATAGAGTGTGTCTGTGTGCGTGTCTGTGTGTGAGTGTGTGCCCAGCGATCCTAATAGAAGATAAAGCGGAAGATAATGGATGGGTTTAATGAGTGAATGAGTGAGGGATTGGAAACGTTATGACCTCAGCATCTGCACCACTTTCGGATAATTGTTCGCTCTGTCAGTGCCTTTGTGTCTGTCGTTCCTCCAGCTGCCGTGGTGTACCGCATTCCACTGACCTGGAGTCAGAACAAACAACCATGGAAGCTGGTCCACGCCGGCCTCCTCCTCCTGTCCCTGCTGTTCTCGGTTCTTGGTCTTTGCGCTGTGTTTGACTTCCACAACGCTAATCACATTCCCAATCTTTACTCGCTACACAGCTGGGTGGGAATCGTCACCACCACCCTGTTCACTGCTCAGGTATCACTTCATTTATTAACTAATTGGTTGATTCTGTTATCAATATGAAGGGTGGGGGAGGTGGTTAGGGGTGGCGTCCTGCATAGGAGAATGCTGGTTGTATAATCCATGTCCTAGAATTCATGTCTAGATCCGATTGTTTGGTGAATTGATTAATGGGTGAATAATATTGAGCTGTAAAATATGTTGTATTGTTCTTTGTTCTAGTGGCTCATTGGGTTCGGATCGTTCCTCCTCCCCTGCTCTCCTCCATACTTGCGGTCCTTCATCAAACCCACTCATGTTTGGATGGGAGGTGTTATTCTGGTCCTCAGTGTCGTCTCCTGCATCTCTGGCATCAACGAGAAACTGTTCTTTGTCCTGTGAGTGGTTGAATGAGCTCCAGCATCAGTTCCTCTCACTGCTACCGTGTTTGATTATAGTTATAATGTTACCACATCGTGTACCATAAATTTTTTTTTTATTTATTTTTTAAAAGCTGGTGTTCATGTCCATGTGCTGCATTTTTAAAATATCTCTTGATGTTTGTATGAAAGAAATGGGGAGACAGAGGAGGAGGTACAAAGTACAAAGGACACAGAATTGATTCTGTTCTGCTATTGGTCTGGTCTTGTAGAAAAGGAGGAACCAATGAAACAGAGCCATACTCACAGCTGCCATCGGAGGCGATCGTTGCGAATACACTCGGGGTCGTGATCGTCGTCTTGGCATTGGTCATCTTGAAAATCCTGTCCAATCAGACGTGGCGACGTCCTGAGCCTGGAAGTGAGGATGTCGGCTACAGGGTAAGAGTGTGGGATGGGGAGTGTGTGTGTGTGTGTGTGTGCGTGTGTGTGTGTGTGTGAGAGAGAGAGAGAGCGAGAGCGAGACTAACAATGAATAAATGAATCTAATTGAACTCCCCTGCAAGGTTTCCATGATTGTGCTGGTTGATTACTTTCAGTAAATGGTGATGCTGATGTCACAGTACATTAGGAGAGGTTACTACAGATGCTTTATGATAATATAAAAATATTGTGGCTTCTTTATCTTTTAAATGCGGCAAACTTGCAATTGCAATACGACTTGAGAATTTTCCTAAAATTCTTCTACAAAATATGTTTATTGTGAGTTTTTGAAAATAAAGAACTAAAAAACACGTGCCTCAGAAACAATATACGCAAAGTAGAGCTGAAATAAAACTAAAAAAATCTGAATGAACAAACGTCTGGGTCCGTATTTCATTTCAAATAGGTAATATTCCCAAATATAGAATTTGGACCCGTTCATGCTGCGAGCATGTGGGAATTTTATTGATTAGTGATATTGATTGATGTTTTTAATGGTGGTAAAATATAAGTAGATTGATTTATAATGACTGTAAGGATCTAATTTCATTCATTTTTATTGAAATCTGTGTTTCTGTGTTTGCAGCAGGTACCGGTGGAGGACAGCTGACGTTCATACAGAATGTTTCCATTTCCATTTAGCAGACTAAATGTTTATGGAGTTGTGTATTAATGACTGGATTTAATCATCCTGTGTATTAACACACTGCATTGAGTTTATAATTCATCACCGTGTAACTGTGTCTGAATACGGACACGTTAACAGGACAATAAAATCAGCTGCAGTTGGTTTGAAGGTTAACGCTTGTGTTCTGCTTTTCTTCACTTCCTCCATTTTGTGTCTGTGATGCGCCATTCGATCCTTAATATAGAACTGAATAGAAATGTTGCAGAATTCGACGAGGGGTGAACAGTTTTAATAGATTATGTTTTAAAACGGTGATAATTTGTCTGAAATGTCGCTGCAGTGTGTTTATCTGAGACAGAAGTCTCTTTTTTTTACCAACCGTCTTCCACCGCCCTTTGTTTCTCAATCCGGTTCAAACCGGTCGAGTGAAGAGCGGGAGAGAGAAAAAAACAACGTCTGTTTCCATCCAGCAAGCATTTTGATTGGTCGACACGGACGCACGGCGGCAGCCAATAGAAAGGGTCTGTAAGGTTTGCGTCCAATCAGAATGCCGACTCACATTTGCATACGGTGTATATATTAACTCATTTCCAGAGCTGCGCGTCGTCGCTGCCGTCTGCGTCTGTGTTGAGTATTGAACTTGCTCTTGTTCAGTTCACGATGCCCGAACCTGCGAAAGGAGCGCCGAAGAAAGGCTCGAAGAAGGCCGTGACTAAGACCGCTGCCAAGGGCGGGAAGAAGCGCAGGAAGTCCCGCAGGGAGAGCTATGCCATCTACGTGTACAAAGTGCTGAAGCAGGTCCACCCGGACACCGGCATTTCCTCCAAGGCGATGGGCATCATGAACTCGTTCGTGAACGACATCTTCGAGCGCATCGCGGGGGAGTCGTCGCGCCTGGCGCATTACAACAAGCGCAGCACCATCACGTCCAGAGAGATCCAGACCGCCGTGCGCCTCCTGCTGCCGGGGGAGCTCGCGAAACACGCCGTGTCCGAGGGAACCAAGGCCGTGACCAAGTACACCAGCTCCAAGTGAACGACGTGCCCCAGAACAGCGGATTAAATACCCAAAGGCTCTTTTAAGAGCCGCCCACTGTGCTTTTAAAGAGCGCCTTTTCTGCACTGTTTACATGCTTATGTTTTTATGAATTATTTGTCTTCTTAACCCTTTGTGTGAGGATTAAAACACAGAGCTGTTTATTTTTTTACACACCCTGTGTTAAATCTGATGTGGAAGTGTCTCAGCACCTTCCTTCACTGACTTACCCACTGTGGAATTTTTTGTTGTAAAACGATATACGTTTCTTTTTGTCCTTAAATAAATACTTGATATACCAAACATTTTAGTCTTATCTTTATTAGTAACATTATTTCTCAACCATGTACATGTTTAATAAGTGACAGTGCATCATCTGTTTCATAGCTTTGTAATCCTTTGTCAGTGCTGTTGGACCTTTTAGGAAGCTGAGGGGTGGACCACTTTGATTTTTGGCCTTTAATCAGTCCAGCAGTTCCACTGAGATGATTAGAGTGCAGCAGCACTTATGAGTATGATCTATTTAACCTGTGCAACATTAACATACCACCATGTCAGTGCCACTGCACTGTTGAGAATAATCCACCACCTAAATAGCTGCACTTTTGTGTTTCTGATACTTAGTCAGTTGTACAAAAATGGGTAGAACAGTAAACAACTACACATAAATCTAAATTATGCAAGTAATAAGGATGGCACTATATTAAAAAAGGTATGTAGTTCTAAATATATAACATTTAGTGCATACAATTTTACCTTTATGTGATATATGTAGTCTGTATTGAAGTATATGATATCGAATATAACATGGTTAACTATTGATTTAGATCTACGTATTAAAATTCGATTTGTTCCATTGTTTTCCATTCAAACCTCAGTAATATGAGGGTTAAATATGTCACTATCTCATAAAAGCTCACATTTTGTACTGCAATGTTATTAAATTGCCACTGCTGGATGGATTATAGACTTTATTGAATAAAATAAAGAAGATTTCAGGCCTTGTGTGTGAGGATTACACTGCGGTTATTTGAAAAATGAGCCGTTGTATAGTTTTGGCTGTCTGCCAGACAGGAGACGCTGGCTTCGACTAGGTCCGCGTCAGGGTGGTAAATGCTCCTGCGTTCAGCCCGCCCATTTCATTTCTGTACTTGCTGTCGTGAAGAACGGAAGATGTCAGGCCGAGGTAAAGGCGGTAAGGGGCTGGGGAAAGGCGGCGCCAAGCGGCACCGTAAGGTTCTGCGCGACAACATCCAGGGCATCACCAAGCCCGCCATCCGCCGTCTGGCTCGTCGCGGCGGCGTGAAGCGTATCTCCGGGCTGATCTACGAGGAGACTCGCGGGGTGCTGAAGGTCTTCCTGGAGAACGTGATCCGCGACGCCGTGACCTACACCGAGCACGCCAAGCGTAAGACCGTCACCGCCATGGACGTCGTGTACGCGCTCAAACGCCAGGGCCGCACTCTGTACGGCTTCGGAGGTTAAACCCGGCTCGGCCCCCAGACTGCCCTCACACACCGCGCTCACAAACAACACCCAAAGGCTCTTTTAAGGGCCGCCCACGTGTTCAGACAATGAGCAAACCATCCACCGGCTTCTGTCTTAATCCCTCGATTGTCTACAGAAAACTTTGTTTTTAATACGATACAAATAGCATTAAACAGGTTCTGACATTTCTTTTCTGTTTGAAGGTATGTAATGTCAATAAACGTGTAGCTTTGATTACGTTGGTCGCATTAATATTAATTCTGTCATTTTGGGCAACACTTAAAACATGTTTTTATAATGCTTAGAAGTTTTGTTCTTATGAGATTTTATGTTGTATAATTTTTTAAATGGACTTTGTTTAAAGAAAACATTTGTACGAATTTGTTTTGAAAGGAGAAACATTTTTTTTTACTTAAGTGCAGTAGAACTGCTCCAACATCATTTAACAATAAAATTTTGCTCAATGAAAAGTGAACCATATTTAAGTGTTAGTCATCTTTTGTATAAAATATAAAGTGTTAACAAATGCACATGTTGTTCTAAAGTGGATGTTTACTTTAAATAGCTTATCATCTAGTTATCCTCATTTCGGTTGTTGGGGCCTATCCCAGCACTCTTTGGGAAAGCAGGAAAATGCCCAGCCAAGGTAACGAGTCTCACAAGACAAACATCACACCAAGAACTGTTGCAGCTACAAGGCACGTCATTTGCATATTATCAGCCCATAGCATGAACCCACACTGATGAGAGGTCCATGGGAATCCACCACCAGCTCAAAGCCAAGTTTTTGTTAATGCAAGTCTTCATTACATCTGCACCCACATCTAAAATCAATGTATTTAAATCAATATAACTAACGTAGTCGTGTGACTGCAGAGATATTTTATGTTTGCAGTCCAACATGATGACGTTGTGAAACGTTTGCACATTTCATATATTTGGTTGAGATTATTTTTTCATTGATGTTAGAGTAGCACGGTGGGGTCACACTTCTCTTGCGGCAAGGTATTCTATTCCATTTTTATTTCCAGTGTGTGGCATTTGCAGGTTCTCCACAAGTTTGCAGGTGTGTTCTTCAAAATCAAAAACGGCCCAAGTCAGGTAAAACCAAACGTATGAAATTACACCTGTGTAAATAAGTTAATGTGCCTATCGCGTGATGGACTGACAGCCTAACCACCCACTCCCGGGATAGGCTCTGGCAAGTATAAAAAATACTGTGAAAGAAATGTATCAATGAATGAAAAAATGTTGGTAGTTGTTTGAATGATCCAATACTTTAAAACAGTAAATACGTGTAATATTAGCATAAAGGATTCTATAAACTAGTCATATCAGGATAATATACTTTAGATCCAACTATATTATAAAATCTTATGTAAAAAAATATTTAAAAAAAAAAAAAATATATATATATATATATATATATATATATATATATATATATATATATACACACTCACACACAGAGAGATTAAGATATACCTGCTAATTATTTTTAAACCCTGTTTATTCAGATTTCACAAAGAAATATAAATATATAGCTTCAATTAACACTTCACTGTGTATTTTCTTTATGTACTGTATGTACATCCAAATTAGCATTTACACAGTACTGTAATAGATTATGATCACAGTATTCTGATATATATATATATATATATATATATATATATATATATATATATATATATATATATATATATATATATATTAATTGTTATGTTAAATTATTAGACAAAACTAAACTTTTAGTTAACTTGCATTAAAGGTGATTAGTTCTGGGATCCACAATCAATAGTCAGTAAGAACAATTTGGCTTAAATTCACTCTATAGACAATAAACATAATGTTACAAACAGTTAAAAGTCAGTTTTAAATAAAATGGTATTCAAAAACAAATACATAGGGCAAAATGAAAATACATTGTTTTTATAACGATTTATTTAACACTTTATATCAGCTTATAGCAGAAACGTGAATAGTGCTATTGTTTGCATTGTTCTTAAAGCAGTTGTGATTAGGGGTCTTACAGCATGTTTAAGTTCTCGAAAAGCCCAATATTTATGAGAATTTTGGCTAAAACTTGGTGTAATTTTAAAAACTTGTGCGTTTCAGGAGATATTAAGCATCAGAAGGTTATCCCTCAGTCTCCTCAATGGGAAGCGAATACCATTCCACTCCACGCTAATGCTAACGTCTCCGTTTAAGCGCTTAACTCCACGCATCGGGACTTTCGATCACATATGACGGCTTTATTAGTTTACTAACGCGGTTTGTGCGTCGACTTTAGCAAAAAGAGGGCTTTGTTAATATTTATCCCTATTTAGAAAGAGCGTTTGAGATTAAGGCAGGTTTGAAATGGCGACGTCGAGGAGCTGTGCTACCTCAGCCGAGCAAAAGCGTCCAAAAGAGTTCCCCACCGGGGCAAATCCGGCAGAAATCGACCCGGTCGGCTGCACTAGACTCTTATCTTTGCGAAACGGACACTTTAAAGCGGGTTGCGCGCGAAATTGGATGTATAAACTTTAAAAGAATGAGGGAAGTAGGGTTTCGGATAGTGGCTCGACCTCCGGAATATGGCGCGTTTGCGCTGTTTTCGGCGACGAGACGCGACGAGCGGGGCAAACGGCACGTCGAGGGGGGAGGCCAGGGAGTGCGGAGTGGATCGAGACCTCCCACGCGTGGATCGGTGGCGTATTCGCGGAGAAATCGGGCTTTTTCTGGCGGTAAGAAAGCACATCTGAAGTCATCTCTGCACTGCTCGGAGCAGCCGCTCGGCGAGTTGAGTCTATGAGGTTCTCATCTCCCGTTTAAATACCGCCCTCAGCTGTTGGACGTAAACACCGTCGTGCGCTTTTTTGATCCGGAGCTTCTCATCCAGGCGCGATGGCAGAAACCGCTCCCGCCCCGGCAGCCGCTCCGGCCAAGGCGGCCAAGAAGAAGGCGGCGTCCAAGGCGAAGAAGTCCGGGCCGAGCGTGTCGGACCTGATCCTGGACGCCGTGTCGGCGTCCAACGAGCGAAAGGGCGTCTCTCTGGCCGCTCTGAAGAAGGCGCTCGCCGGGCACGGCTACGACGTGGAGAAGAACAACTCCCGCCTCAAGCTGGCGCTGAAGTCGCTGGTGAAGAAGGGCTCGCTGGTCCAGACCAAGGGGACTGGCGCGTCCGGCTCGTTTAAGGTCAGCAAGGGCAGCAGCGCGCCGAAGAAAGCCGTCAAGAAGCCCGAAGTCAAGCCGAAGAAGGCGACTCCCAAGAAGGCGCCCGTCAAAGCCGCCAAGCCGAAAAAAGCCGCGCCGGCGGCGAAGAAGCCCCCCGCCAAGAAAGCGCCCAAGAAAGTGAAGAAGCCCGCCGCCAAGAAAGCCACCAAGAGCCCGAAGAAAGCCAAGAAACCCGCCGTCAAGAAAGTCACCAAGAGTCCCAAGAAGGTCAAAGCCGCCGCGAAGCCGAAAGCGGCCAAGCCGAAGGCGGGCAAAGCCAAGAAGACCGCGGCCAAGAGGAAATAAACACCCGGCCCCTGAGCGGCTCAGTCCCGGCGGCCAGACGCGCTCCTGGAGCCCCCCGGTGCGCCTCCGGACTGAGCATGCGCGGAGGACAATATTTCCACCTGTATCAGTTGGTGTAGACTTTGTACTCTTTTCTAAAGAGGATCGGCAGACTTTATTCCAATTAATACAACTACAAGATTATTATATTATTATTACTCCTCCCCCCCCGATCGTCTGCTGTTTCAGTTTAAATTTCAAAGTCGGGTAAAAAGCGTCACCCACATTTTTTTCAAACGATATATTTAAATATTTAAAAAAAAAAAAAAAACTTTGCGATTTTTTTTTATTCCAAAATGTCATTTGTAATGTTTAGACATCAGATTAATGTTACTAAATGCAGTTCTAGTTTATGCCGAATGTCTCGAGTCTTACATAAATTCAAGGTGTGATGTTTTTCTTAAATAACCTGGTGTAATCTGGTGGTCTGATTTGGATGGAGACTCGGAAACTCACTCTCTCTCCATCTCTGTAACACCGCGATGCGCTAATCCGATTACGCTTTGTGTAACTTTCCAATCCGTTAGTTGGCGCATTAAACCGAACAGGAAGTCCTACACTCGACCCACAAGTGTCCACGACACCCGTGTCTCTGTTCTCATCGTGACCTCTCATGGTAACGTGTGACCTGACGCTCCAGCAGTTCCTCTGTAAATACGCAGTCTGATCGGACATTCTTGTAAATACTCGAAACGTTTTTATTTATTTGTCTGAATATAATCATGTATTTTCCTCTATTCTGTTTTACATGTTTTGCTTTTATCTGAAAAAAAAAACTTTTAGTAAAAAAGTATCCAATAAAATGATTATAAACTGCAGTTTTGTGTTCTGTTTATTTACATGTGCAGTGTTTCACACAACCATCTTTAGGTGAATCACGTAATTACCTTTTAAATTTAAAGTAAGTGTTTTCAACAAAAGTACAAAAAAATCCCATTTTTATTTTCTCACTTAAATATTTGTTGTTAATAAAACAGACTCATTAAAATACCAACAGGGACCCAAGAAACCCAGTCGACGTCATTTATTAGGTGAGTATTTACAGTAAATACATTTTTCTTGTTTTGTTTTAAATGGCACATGGTAATTGAATACCTTTATCTCTTGCTTTTTCCAAAAAAATTAATTGAAATGTAGTTCAGCGACCTGAACAAAATCTGGTGATTTATTTATATTTCATGTTTTATATGCCTAACATATAAAACTTCTCTATATATTTATAAATATTACAAGTTGTACAAAAGTTTTCTGAGCCGTTTTCATCTGTAAAAACTCTCTTATTCCAGCATTCTGCATTTTTTTTCAATTTAGACCAAAACTACAAAAATAGTGAAAACGATGTGATCAAGCCAGTAACCATGCAATGCATCATTAAAGTAAAAATATAAGTAAAAAAAAAAAAAATAATAAAAAAAATATATATATATATATATATATATATATATATATATATATATATATATATATATATATATATATATTTCGTAAGAAAAAATAACTCCATAATTTATACACTTATACGTGTCAAATTAGAGTTTATATGAATTTCACTATAGAATTAATCTAAGTATTGATGTTTATTTATATCTAAATATTTAATTGATACAGTTTGATCTGTTCTGATGATGTTCATGGGGGTTTCCACCCACTGCGTATTCTGACGTCCTATCCATCCTGGCCTTCTGGTTCTGCTCACTGTGTGGAGTGCAGGAGGAGATTTCAGACGCAGCCCATATTTACAGCCCTACTGAGCAGTGAGGTGAGTTCTACCAGCAATGTAGTACATGGGCCAGCAGAGGGCAGTGTCCGTGATGCTAACAGCAGAGAGAACAGAAATGGAGGAACAGAGAGAACGGGAACCAGGTGAGCGGCAGGTACGCACAATGGACGATTGTAACAATGGACGATTGTAACAGCATCCAACATGTTTGGGATAAAAAGGTTCTCTCATCCAATATCAGTGCCTGACCTCACATGGGACTCAGTATTCGGATCGCAGTGCCCCCCCCCCCGACTCCTCACGGATTTGGCCGAAAAAAGACAGAGAAAATTTTGTCCACACGATGGCAGCACGTGCACACCCACCCACCCAAGGTCTCTCTCTCTCTCTCTCTCTTTCTCTCTCTTTCACACACACACACACACACACACACCGCATCTGGTTCTCATTGGAGGAATTCAGGTCTGCTTCCAATTCGGACTCTGTTTATTCTCCCTACATCAGTTCAAGCACGTGCTCAATGCCGGCAACACACACACACACACACACACACACACACGTGCACGTACAATTGCTGTTACACAGGACTGTGGAGTACAAGGGGAGTGACTTCACTGGGTTGCCAGATCAGGTAATCTAACATCATAATCATAAAACGCCATTTCACTTTGGGTTTTGAGGAGAAGATCTTACTTTGTAGGATTAATAAGTGTAAAAAAGTAATTGGATTCTGATGACAAACGTGTTAACTAACCCAGCAAGAAATCAGGGTGGATTACACGGATCAGGCAACCCTGCATCAGGGTCCGGCTGGAGGAGAAAGTTTGGGGAGTTGGGTTGAAACTCTGAGGAGGAGACACACCGGACCGAGGAGCTCCACCGAGCAGCAGAGTGAGTTCAGACCTCTCCTTTACTTCAGAATACAGCTCATTTTAACTATTCAACCCTTAAATCTGTTTATTTTACTCGTGACATCATCTGAACCGAACAATACGCTTCAATACAGAAGCATTCTTACGTCACAACCCTGCATGTAAACCGATGTTAAAGCTTCGTATAACAAAAACACAGATAAGAGTTAATGAAGCTTATCCAGAGGTTTAGAACCCCGCAGTCTGTGACGTCATCAGAGGAGATGCTTGAGTTTCAGGCTCTGCAGTATTGTTTACTTACATTTAATATATTGATATTTTGCGTGTCCTGTTGTCTTTAGGGTTTTTTGTCTTTAGTTATTAGGACTGTTCTCCTGTCTAGTTCCACCACAAAGGTGTTGGATGGGGGTTTTGGGCCAGGCAAGCTTCATCAACTCACACATTGATTTGTATAGAGGGAACAAAAAAAAGGGGCCTTCCCTAAACTGTTACCACAAAACTATGCTGTATGCAGTTTTTTAAAATGCATGGCTTTGAGCTTTACCGTATTTAAATGTGACAGCGAGGCTGAATAAATGATTAAATGTTGTTTTTTTGTTCATATAGTGTAGTTATTTATTGGATACTGTTTGTGGAACTGGATGATGTTGCATGTGATGTTTTCTTGCATGTGATATTTCTCTGTTGGAAGTTATTCATCTTGTTGTATATCACTGTACTCGCGGTTCTCTCTTTCACAAAGTAAAACCACACCTCTTTTTGTTTTCTGATGTCGTCGATCATGGCAGATTTTTGCAGAGATTTGGGAGCAGAAGCAAAAGTAAGTTATGCTCATTTTCAATTTTATATAAATGGGTTCCACTTTTCAGTTTTCAGTACAGAAGTTATAAATAAAAAGGTGAGGGGGCTCAGTGGTTAGGGTGGTGAACTCAGTCAGCCAAACCCTCAACCCTCATCTCTGGGGGTTGTGTTAAATGTCTGCAGAATGGTGCAGTGTAATGAGATGAATGGAACTCTAACAGATTGCTGATCCCCGAACAGTGACCTTAAGTTAAGAACGAGCGTACTTAAAGAGTGATTTCATTCTCTCAATCATTTCTCTCCTCATGACTTTTGACCTTTGTGTTGGTTGAGGAATGGCCCCCTTCAGGGTGGCTGGGGGCAAATGGGAGCAAACCTGCATTACTGCCATTCCACGGATAATGGGTGTTTTTTAACAGAGAAATGGAGTTCAGGTGGGGAATCTGTTGTGTCTAGAAAATGTTACATCATTCAGACCGGTTCAGGGTTTATGACTCTGTTGAGGAGCCCAACAGGAGGTAAAGTGGTAGTATGGGGTCTAAACCATCAACCCTCTAAAGTTTCAGAACATTAACTATAAAGTGAGCGAGAGCAGATATTTTAGAGACTTTAAAAGTTGCCTAGGTCCCTTATCTCAGCTATGTTTAAATTCACCTTAATACAGTCTTATAATAAAGTTTGAAGACTCTTAATTAAAATCCTTACAAAACTTGTTATAAATAAAAATGTGTTATATTAATCTGCTGGGTTTTATTTAATAATTTATTTAATTATTAAATTTATTTTAATGTATTTAGACAAAATAATTTAAACATTCACACAAAAGTGTTGCACTGTGTTGTGGAGAACGTTGATGTTAGCAGTTCCAGAATCATGTAACATATGTCCTAGCGTCCCTCAGAGAGAGAGAGAGAGTTTACAGACCTATTACATACAGCAGACGTTTACTGTTCCGCTTCCAGCTGTTAATATTAGCCAAATTATTCAACTTGCATCAAGCTAATGCACCTGAATGATTATAAGCTCCAGTGCACTGGACCTGTGTAAACTTTAAAATGCTCCATCAATGCTACAACCTGAATAAATTCCTGCGTAAATGGAGATTTTATTAAACATAATGTGATAAATTGGATCTTTTCTATGTATGTGAGCGCTTCGCTTGTGTTTCTGTAACACCACCGTTATGCTGCTTTGGTAAAAAAAAAAATAGTATAGTGTATAATTTAATGTATAATTTATACATTACAATAAAAAAACTAATAAGTAAGGTCCTATATTAATTAGTTTGTTATTGCATGCTTATAATAAATCGTCTAAATCGCTACATTATGATTTAAAGTTCTCGAAAATGGTCTTGAGTTCTTCTTAATAAAGCATATAAATTATTTCATTAAACAAAAAAAAAGATGAATAAATTATTAACAGGAGATACTGGTTCACAGATCGTGTTTGGGATTTAGTGGCATCTAGTGGTGAAGTTGCAGATTGCAGCCATTTTACCTGAACAGTGTGGCTGCAGTGACAATGCGCTGTTCGTGTAAACAACAGAAATCGATGACAACCTTCTAAAAACCGATCCACTTCCCACATAGATGGAAAAAAAAACTTAAATAACAGGAAATTACTTCATATCAAAGCCCCGAATGTTTAAACTCAGTGTTTTAAATAAAAATAAATCCAATAAATAGTTTATTATTTGCATGAAACCAAAATAAGCGGCGAGATGTTTGTGGCATGTCACCTGTTTCTGATTAGCAGTAGTTTCACTTTTTTATTAACCGAGTATCATTATGTGGTTTGTTGTCCCTATCCTACCCCCCACCCCCACCCCTGTTACATTGGGTTCACATTCCCCTCTGCTCGTGGTTCTGAAACATTTCTGAAACGCAGTGTTAGGACGTTCTGCGTGTAGAAAGCAGAATCTGGACTACAATGGTGTTGACTTTGTGCTCTGATATCATAACAGAGTGAACGCTCGCTGTGAATCCTCCTCCTCGTCATGTTCGCAGCCTCTTTTCCAGCATGTAACGTGCACATTTTTTGGAGGTTGTGTAAGAACCGCCACGCTGGGTTCCGTCGGAGCGAAGCCTATAGTCTGGGATGGAAACTCTGACTAATTCCTCGGGGGTTCTTGAGGTTCCAGTCTGCCACATCTGCATGTGTCTGCTTTAAAAGAGTGGAATCTGTGGCTTTTCGGTCGTACAGAGATGGATGGTGATGTTTAGGTTCTGTGAGGACCTTCCGGTGGTTAACATGCTTTGTGTATGTCTTGGGGGAGAACTTAAGAGGAATATATATGTCTGCATCGGGTTCAGTTTGAGCTTTAGAGACAGATTCTTGATATGTGTATGCGTGTGTGTGTGTTATCGGGGTGGCACAATGACACATTGGCATGTTCCCCTCTCAGCACTAAGGATCCAGGTTCGAATCCCAATCTGGGTGGAGTTTTCATGTTCTCACCGTGTCCATGTAAGTTTCCCCTGTGTCCTCTGGTTTCCTCCCACAGTCCAAAAACACGGATTCAACGTCTAAATTGCCCCCAGTGATGGGTGTATATGCCCGGTTCCTGAAAGGTTCTCCGCTGGATAGTCATGGGGAGTATGAAGATAATAACCCGTTTAAAATCATTTACGCTGTTGATGATGTTTTTTGCTCTGCATTCTGCAGACTAAAGGATCTAAAGGACGATGTGGGAGTGTTGGTCTCTCTGGTGCCACCTGGCCGTGTTGGTGTGCATTTGGAGCCCATGCCGGTCACAGTACGAATATCTGGCCTACCCCCATGGATATCCTGACATGGTGGAGGAACATTACACCCCCAGACAAATACCCAGCGATGTACCCCGGATCCAACTGCGCCTGGCTGGAGAGAAGCGGAAGCACAACGAGGGACGTGTGGAGGTCTTTTATGAGGGACAGTGGGGGACCGTTTGCGACGACGACTTTGACATCCATGCCGCTCAGGTGGTGTGCAGAGAGCTCGGCTACCACGAGGCCATCTCCTGGTCACCGTCGGCCAAATACGGAAAAGGAGAGGGTACGCCGGAGTCGAATTTTAACATTATAATTTATATATATATATTTATATAAGTTGTGATTAACGAATGCGTGAGATGTAGAGCGTCCCCCTGCTGATCGTCCCTCTTTTCTCCAGGTCGCATCTGGTTTGATAACGTTCACTGCAATGGGAAGGAGAACACGCTGGCACAGTGCGAGTCCAACGGCATCGGTGTGTCCGACTGCAAGCACTCGGAGGACGTTGGCGTTCTTTGTAGCGACAAGAGGATCCCAGGATTCAAATTCCTCAACCCAGTCAGCAACAACATCGATGTAAGTAAAACCCATGTGACTTTTAAATCGGTGTTGGCTCACGATGACCCGAGAACGTATGCGGGGTCTTTTTATGGTTCCATCAAAAAGCTGCCCCCACAATATTACATACCACGATGGACTCCTAGTAATTTAAATACTGCCAACTGCAGACATGGTGAAGAATTATGGGATGAATTGGAACTGGAGCGTCTTATCCAACATTAGTGCCTAACCTTGGTTCATGTCTCTGTTTATAAAGGTCTTACGAACCCCTCTAATTACTGTCCTCAGAAGTTCTAGATTGGACCCAAGTTGGCTGGTGGGTTCTCAAAAGATGTTTAATGACCACTGGCCCACGGAGTGGCATATAAACTGAGCAGCAAGTTAAAAATAAGTTCTAAAGTTGCAGGTTCTCTCTTTAAAAGATGAGTGTAGGTTACATTTTCCAAGAACACTTACAAATTAAAAGATTCTCTATGCCACAGCTGAGGTCACTGACCAATGGGAGACCACCGTGAGAAAGACATAGAGCCGAGTGTCGGATCACCACCACAGAGGACGTGCTGACATCGTTTATTACAGCATGCTCACCATGACCCTGACCAAGAGCTATTTAATTCTATTCAAACCCCTAACGAGTTCTAAACATGCACATCAGAACCATGAAATTAATACGTGGTTCCCCATGCCTAAAATTACGAAATAGCTATAAAATAGCATTTGGCAATAACACATTACTACAGTAGTTACTACAAATGCTGGTTATTTAGAACATTAACGCAAACCAACAATCATGCCACTGTCAAAACCAATAGAATGACATTCGACTCTTTCTCACTGGAGAATCACTTGTTGCCATGTGACTGGTTTTAATTATTATTATATAATGGCAGAAATAAAAATCATATATGTTTATATACTTGGTTCTTAGTTCTTCGGTCCTTAGCCTTCAGGGATCTGTGACCCGTGGTGTCTGGTCTGCTGATGTTCTTGTAGAGGTGAAGTTCAGCCTCTGGGCGTTTCTGACCTTTGCACCCGGCTGTCAAAGCTGCTACTAATGAAAAGCGTTTCTTAGCGAGCAGCTTTTCGTTTCTTTGCTCTTTGCCCTTGATCTTCAATAAAGTCGGTCTGGAACCGGGCTGGCGGGCAGCTCCTGGCTGGGTTTTTCGGTTTGTCTGTCCCAGAGTAGAGAGTTTACAGAACATCTGCGCAGCACGTGGTTCAAACATCAGATGATCAGCGATGGAGCATTCCGACGGGTGGATGAGGTTAGACGAGTTGAAAGGACCGGGGAAGTTCCGGAGTTCCGCCTGGTACAGTAAGCACTAATGGAGTTCAGACGGAGGTTTAATATGTTGTGCATGCCGCCGACGGCGGGACGGCGATGCGTTCAGAGTGCAGCTTCTTTTATCTTAAATGATACGAACGTTCTGAAAACATCACAAAAACAAACGAACAAAAACCAAAATCTGATTTGGGTGTAAAAGAGAGCGAGAGATGATGATGATGATAAGCACACAGCGAGCACAGCCTTCATGAACTTTAGACATCTGGACTTCAGATGTATAATCAGCGTACAAACGCCGAGCTTGTTCTCCATCTGTGTTTAGCTGCATGTGAAGGTTAGACTTGGGTTGGAGGAGGAACTTCTCAGGATATGTGATCAGCACCTTGCTGCGGTTGTTGACATACTGAGAACTTCAAAGATCACACTGTATTAATACTGAGGGGTTCCTTCCTGCACTTAAAAATTATAATTCATTATTGAGTTTGCATGTGGTTTAGTGGTTTAGCACGTTCGCCTCTCAGCGCTAGGGATTCCTGGTTCGAATCCAAATCTGGGTGGCGTTTCCATGTTCTCCCTGTGTCCGCGTGGGTTTCCTCCGGGTTCTCTGGTTTTCTCCCACAATCCAAAAACATGCATCAGGTCTAATGAATTCTCCAAATTGCCCCATATAGAGAGTGTCTGCGTAAGTGAGTGTGTGCACAGTGATGGATTGGCACCCTGTCCTGGGTCTATCTGCCCAGCGCCTGAAACATTCTCCCCTGGATGGGCATGGGGAACCCTCCCGCTACCCTAATAGAGGATAAAGCGGAATATAATGCATGTTCTACCTATGCCTGCAATGGTTTTGCATTGAAAGCTGTGCTTTCCTTCTGCAGTGTAAGGACTCACCAGAAGATAAATTGTTGTTAGGCATACCCCTGATTGTAAATGTGTCTGCTCTGTGATAGACCGGGGATCTTCTCCAGGTTGCCCCCATGCTTTTCCCATTTTGGACTTGCTGGATGTCCGGTTGCAGTAATGCATGACCAGTTTATTCTCCCATCTGTAAATGCAACTACCGTTTTCACATATTGCAGTATTCATGAGGTAAAACACAAAAGCCAGAGTCACAATCGATATTCCAATTCTAGTCCCTTTCTTGAAACAGTATGTGGGTCATTAACACACTGCACACACAGCCCGGTGCTTGAGGAAGAAGCCTGCGCTCGGTGCTGTTATTTTTGGGAGGGTGTTGCTCGTGAGCTGTATCTGGTGTGAAACCTCATGCTGAGGATTCGGTCGTATGCTTTTCTTTGGCTTGTCCATGCCGCTGTTAGACTTTTGAGGCCTGTTCGAGCGGCGGGAACACGGCGCGCCGATGTGATCCTGTAACATCATTGCCCTCGCTGCCAATAATTCTACCAATAAATTAAATTGGGACGGCCGAATAGTTCTATATGAATATACATCTACGTCGTCAGGATCCTGCATGCGTTCAGGCGTGCAGGACGTGTTATTCCGATTGAGCGCACGGTTGCTTCATCGTCATGGCATGTGCACTGTGCTGGCACGCTTGGCATGTTCTCTGATCTGTCAGGAACCTTCTGAAAAAGCTGATGAATCAATAAATCAATAAATAATTGAGCATTTTCATATATATTAGGGCTAAAAGTATGTGCACACCCGTCTATTTTTTTAGAATTGTCTCATAGCAGCAATCTAAGAAAGGCATTTTACAGTTTCAGCATTTCCTGTGGGGACCTCTCTGTTGGAATCGTGTTACTACAAGCAGTTTTTCTGTACTTACTGTGCATTCTTGACTGTGTAAATATGAATGAAATGCTGGTTGAATTGATGTTTTAATACTTATTTTCTAGTTATACACATTTATACTTGCATACCTGATTATTATGTGAGTTTGTTGGGAATCAAATCGCTCAAAGTGGCTCCAATCCAACTGAATCGGGTCAAAGGTAGCATTCAGAATGGGTTTGAAAGGTTAAATCTCGGAGGAAATCTGGTTCCAGCTCTTTAAAAACGGGACCCGGTGCTGTAGCTGGAGGAGTTTGGGAAGATGTGAGTCACGTCTGGAACGAGACAACGGGATCTATCTGTAACGCTTCTCCTGCTGGGACGGTTCACTTCTGCTGCTGATAAACACAGGGATTAGATTTAAACCAACTCCCTTCGAAATGACTCCTAACGAGTGAACGGACATGTGTGTGAATCTGATCCGGGTGAGCCGATGCCGGATTTGATAATCTGTTGTGAGCGGGATGTAAACAGGGGATTCGGAAGGAAGCACTCAAGTCCGCACTGAAAAATAAACCTGTTAGATAATCCAGATTTGATTTGGGTTGTGGACGCAGTGCAGGCCATCAGTACTCACCACGTTGGACTTGTTGTTAAAGTTGCTTATGTTCTATGCGAATGGACAGACCTTGTTACCACCCTCACAGTAAATCTCTCACATGAACATTAACATACCAGAAAGGCACAGATTATTAGAGATCCCTTAAATAATAGCTTGCATGCGGCACCTGTAGGAAGCCGCAATGTTTTACAATGTGAAGTTTAAATACGCAGCAGCTGCAGGCCTTTTTCATCCATTACATTCACCACTGAGAGTGAAGGCCACCATCGTACAAGGTTCACTGAATTACTCTATACTTTATTATGTTATATAATAGAATTTATGCAATTTACGTAAAATCCACATAGCACACATACTGTATACACATCCATGAAAATAAAAGCACTGTAATACAATATGAGATTATATTAGAGTAGAATTATATTATTGTGTAGTATACTGTGGGATTACAGTAGGATTATAATATAGTGTAGTATAATGTAGTATGGGATTACAGTAGTATTATATTATAGTGTAGTGTAATTAAGTATGGGATTATCTCTCATAAACAACAGTTGCCACAACTACATGTTATCCCAACTATAATCTTAAACCGAGGCCGTGCATTTTTAAACATCAGTGGGATTAGCGGGGTTTTCAGAAGTCGATGTCATTGGAAAACTCGACAGTTTGGCTGTAAGGCGTAAACAAAGCAACAGTGCTACGTTTTGTTGTTTTTTTATTTAAACATGTGGTGACGTAGCCTCAGTGTGGAGAAACATGACAGTCCTGACCTCATTTAGATGAATGAACCACGAATCGGGTTCCATCACCGGGTTCCATCACCAAACATTTAAACCCTTCAGTTCAGGTGAGTGTTCACAAGCGCCCTGTTATTTTGGTTAGCTGCAGACACTAACTACGTCTGTGATGTCATGCAGTGCAGCATGAAACATTTGGACTTAACTACTGCTTGAATTCACTCGGTGTGCAACGGGGCCTGTAAAGAACACACTTCACGACCTTAAAACGAGAAGCAGCTGAATCAACCACTGGACTGTCAATCACGTCGTAACCCAACCCCAACATGTAATGGCATCATTCAGACGGATGATGAGGAAGTAAAACCAGCACTGCAGACCATGTTGGTTTTCTTCCTTGGTTAAAACTATCAGTAAATTAAAAGGCAACCCCCCCCACCCCCCGCTGTGAGGTCATACGTTAACCTGGCAGAGCCTGATTGCAGTAGTAGCTACACACACGTCTGTGAATATATTTATTGTGTCGCTTTATTATAATGGCATCTTTCTTCGTCCTGTGACCTCCTCTCCTCCCTCCTCCGGTCAGCCCCCCCCACACACATACACAAACCAGATGTGCGACCTCCGGCTTTCCCTGATCCCACCTGAAGTACAAATTTCAAAGTGTGCCGCCTTGATTTCACCCCATTTTTTTCCCTTTAGTGCAAATAAAACACAACTGTTTTTCCTCATGAGGGTGTTTTTTTTTTTTCAGTCGACGCGCTGGTGCTTTCCACCCGCAGAGGGCTGATTACGCCACCGCACTGCTCTCTATTAAAACGGCTACGCTGGAAGAAATTCTGTAGTCGTGTTTAAATTGTCTATAAGCGCGCGGCAATAATCACCAGTTAGCATTTACGATGGTAACAGAATTTATGGGGTCTTAATTTAATTTTATTTTATTTATTTATTTATTTTTTTCTACAGACCAAGCGTGAAATCAGCAAATGCGCATTAACATCATTAACATGAGCTCATTTCAAACCTCGTCTTCCTTTCGTTCGACCTGCAGTTAGAGTCACTGTGGTGGTGAGCGCGCTCAGAACGTCTTATTAAAACACGTTACTCACTGAAACTTCACTGTGAATTGAATTACCCCCTTCCACCCCCACCCCCCCACTGGTCGTTGGGTCCGCTGGTCGATACAACTTATTCTGTATCTTATTTCGTCAATAAGTTCTTTAGAATCTCCTCTAGAAACTGTTTCCAGATGTTGGAAGCTCACTGTAAGAGTTATCGAATTTCGTGGGGTGGCGCTTCATATTCCTCAAACATACACGGTCTATAGTATTCAATGAAGTGTTTGAAACAACACGTGTGGAACGGCGGGTGAAACAAACGGGCTTTTTGAGAACCGTGGGGCTCATTTAAAATAACGAGAATAAGCAGAGAAGAGGAGTTGAGGTCATGAGGATTAAAACTACGGTCATTGCTCCTTATAACTAACCCCCCCCCTTCCCCACCCGTCTGCCCACCCCAACCCCCGCCCTTCTTCTGTGCTCTCCTTTGGGTTCTGTACTTTTCATAAAGAAACAATCGAACCTCAGGCGTGACTACAGCTGTGCTAAATTAATATTAAATTTAATACTTAATAATCGTAAAATGTAATGGACCTCACAAGTATGAAACACTCCCTCTTAGAGACTCCCCCTCCCCCCGCACTACTGACTCATTTTTGACATTGGATCATATTAACTTCTATAAAACTTTTAAAGGAACTAATCTTAAAAGGGGGTGGCACGGTGTCTTATTGGTTTAGCATGTTCTCCTCTCAGTGCTGAGGATTCCTAGGTCAATTCCCAATCTGGGTGGAGTTTGCATGTTCTCCCCGTGTCTGCGTGGGTTTCCTTTCCTCCGGGTTCTCCGGTTTCCTCCCACAGTCCAAAAACATGGATCAAGGTCAATTGAGTTCTCCAAATTGCCCCATATAGAGTGTGTCTGTGTGTGCGAGTGAGTGTACAGTGATAGATTGGTGCCCTGTCCTGGGTGTATCTACCCAGCGTCCAAAACGTTCTCCCCTGGATGGGCATGGGGAACCACCCTGCAACCCTAGTAGAGGATAAAGTGGAAGATGATGGATGGATGAATAATCTAAAAGGATTCGTTATGGCTCGTTAGCTTAAAAGGTTCCTGGTTGATGTACTTGAGGCCCTACAGGCTGTTCCACTTTTTGGAAATTGAATAGAACCAGAATGCCCTCGGTTTGTTCCCTGACCTCAAGGTCCTCGACTCCCTGCGTGATGGATGTATAGGATCAGGTTTCCGACGGGTTCTAAGATTGTTGTGTAAGGAGCGCAGGCCGCGGTCGGAGGCTGCTACGCCCATCGGCGCCGCCGTTTTTTCAGATTTATGATTGATGGCTAGAAACCAAAGACTCTGGAGGAAAGTTTTGCGGGACAAGTGGGAACTCGACAGAGACGGTAATGAACCTCCGTCTTTAGAGCTGTTCGGCATCAACGTCACCTGCTGTTCCACATTCCACCCCCCCGTAAGATCAGCGAGCAGAACGAAGCAAACCGAACCTTCCGATCGGATCGCGATGGGGTTGATAACGTCGGCGCAACGTCAGGATTCGGAGACGCTTTAGTCACATCTGCTGAAAATCAAGCATCTGAGATCGAGGGGGGAGAGGGGGGCCAAGGGATACGGGAAGTGGAGTGCAGCTCATCCACTGGAGACTGATGTGAAAAGACGGGACTAATAATTATTAAACATGTATTAAAACATATTTAACAACTTTAGAACATCACAGATTGTATAAGATCCGTTTGTTAGTGCGACTTTCATCTTTGCGTTTGTCGTACTTTATATAATATTTTTTTAAGTTATTTGATTGCAGTCCTGTGGGATGGTTTTTGGAAGCTGACTGCTGTGAATTTCATAACATGTGGTATCTCTCTCTCTCTCTCTCTCTCTCTCTCTCGCTCTCTCGCACCATCACTCTTTCTTTCGTACTATGACATTACATGTGGACTTCATTCCCAACTTATATTTCAATCTTTGTGTTATTTTTTGGCAAAGAGGTTCACCACTTGAGCCTCAGTCTCCTTCTCCAGCTCTTTCTTTTGCCCTCGCTCTCTCTCTCTCTCTCTCTCTCTCTCTCTCTCTTTTTCTCCATCTTTCTCTCTCTGTGAAATGCAAATGCATATCCTGTTATTGAGTCAGTTCAGTACAATTTATATTCAATATATTTATACATATAAATACGTATAAAATGCTACGTCTTTCCCTCTCTCTTCCTCCCTCTCTCTCTCTCTCTCTCTCTCTCTCTCTCTCTCTCTCTCTCTCTCTCAACAAACATGTCGTTACAAATTGATCTCCCAGCTGCTCCTCTCCCCCTCTCCCTCATCGCGGAGGCGAGTCACATGTGTTTAGGAAATCTAAGTGAATCATTTTTTTTGGAATATGAAGGGAGCAGTGTTTTGCTCTGCAGCGACGCTCCGCTCTTTAAATTCAGCCATTAAAATATCATTAGTTCAAAATGCTCATATTCATGTATACTATATAGGGGCAATTGAGATAGGGGCAACCTGGAGCAATCCATGTAATCGGACTGTGGACACATGAATCAGGATTCGGACCTTGATCCCCAGCACTGAGAGGCTAATATACACTCACCGGCCACTTTATTAGGTACACCTGTCCAACTGCTCGTTAACACTTAATTTCTAATCAGCCAATCACATGGCGGCAACTCAGTGCATTTAGGCATGTAGACATGGTCAAGACAATCTCCTGCAGTTCAAACCGAGCATCAGTATGGGGAATGAAAGGTGATTTGAGTGCCTTTGAACGTGGCATGGTTGTTGGTGCCAGAAGGGCTGGCACCCCTATTTCAGAAACTGCTAATCTACTGGGATATTCACGCACAACCATCTCTAGGGTTTACAGAGAATGGTCCGAAAAAGAAAAAACATCCAGTGAGCGGCAGTTCTGTGGGCGGAAATGCCTTGTTGATGCCAGAGGTCAGAGGAGAATGGCCAGACTGGTTCGAGCTGATAGAAAGGCAACAGTGACTCAAATAGCCACCCGTTACAACCAAGGTAGGCAGAAGAGCATCTCTAAACGCACAGTACGTCGAACTTTGAGGCAGATGGGCTACAGCAGCAGAAGATCACACCGGGTGCCACTCCTTTCAGCTAAGAACAGGAAACTGAGGCTACAATTTGCACAAGCTCATCGAAACTGGACAATAGAAGATTGGAAAAACGTTGCCTGGTCTGATGAGTCTCGATTTCTGCTGCGACATTCGGAGGGTAGGGTCAGAATTTGGCGTCAACAACATGAAAGCATGGATCCATCCTTCCTTGTATCAACGGTTCAGGCTGGTGGTGGTGGTGTCATGGTGTGGGGAATATTTTCTTGGCACTCTTTGGGCCCCTTGGTACCACTTGAGCATTGTTGCAACGCCACAGCCTACCGGAGTATTGTTGCTGACCATGTCCATCCCTTTATGACCACAATGTACCCAACATCTGATGGCTACTTTCAGGAGGATAATGCGCCATGTCATAAAGCTGGAATCATCTCAGACTGGTTTCTTAACCATGACAATGAGTTCACTGTACTCAAATGGCCTCCATAGTCACCAGATCTCAATCCAATAGAGCATCTTTGGGATGTGATGGGACGGGGGTTTCGCATCATGGATGTGCAGCCGACAAATCTGCGGCAACTGTGTGATGCCATCATGTCAATATGGACCAAACTCTCTGAGGAATGCTTCCAGCACCTGGTTGAATCTATGCCACGAAGAATTGAGGCAGTTCGGAAAGCAAAAGGGGGTCCAACCCGTTACGAGAATGGTGTACCTAATAAAGTGGTCCGTGAGTGTATATATTATATATATAATGTCTGTACAGTGGTTGGGTGGAGAGGGTCTTTTTTGGATGATGTGCATGTTCTCCCTGTATCTATATAGGTTTCCTTTGGTTTCCTCCATCAGTCCAATAGCATTTTCAGTGGAATTGAGTGTTTGTGTGTTTGAGTGTGTGTGTTTTTGTGTGGTTGTTCTCACCCTGTAGGAGGTGTTTCCCAGTGAGTGCTGGGATAGGCTCCGGCACAAAGCTATAATTAGGTCTAACTGGCTCAGAAAAGAACCAAATGAATGTAATGTCTGCAAACAGAGGCTCATTTTCACCTCCGTTCCTTATATAACTTTATATTTGTTGGGTTTCCTGCCTCAGCGTAGAGGCCCGTTCTATATTTTGAGCACTGACCGCAAGGCCACGTTTAGATTTTGGCCAAAAATACACCAGACAGAACTCACAGTTGGCTTCCTCTAAATCGACAGATCAGCTGTTTTTATAATAGATTTGGAGTTTGGTTTAACCTGCACACGTTCCGTAAGGGTTTACTTCACTTAGAATACAGCACTGAAGTCGTTAGTTGTGGCGGCGACAGCAGCGGACCATCGGAGGCGTGAGGGAGGTGAGTGGACTCACCTGCTGCAGGTTCCGCTGATGGCCTGTGGGCAGATATTTAGGGAGAGGCGTGAAGGACATGGACACATAGTGGAACCAGCGGCAGATGGGTCGCTTCACCTCCATCACATCCCTGACTCTGTAGTTGTAGTTTCTGTTGTTGTGCTTATATATACACAACAGCTACATTTCATTAACACTTTAATTTTAACTAATTTGTGCAAATACGAGTTTCTAGTAACGGGATTGTCCCATCCATCCCATCATGGATATTTATTTTCCTAAGATAAGATGTGCAGAAATAAGGATTAAAGGAGACCTTATTGTTATTTATGTAACATGTGGCACATCAAATGTAAACCTCAGGGGTAGAAATTTAAAAAAAATTATTTTTAATTTAAATATTACATTAGAAAAAATATAAAAAATATTGCAGCGAATATAATATACATCTAAAATGTATAAAAATGTAAGTATAAAAATATAATAGCCATCAAAAAATTAAAACTGAATATAGCAGCCGTGGAATATTTGTAAGATGTCTGTTGGAAAAGTGTCGTAGTGTCGCAGTGTTTATGGAAAGTTTAGGAGTCGTGCAGCTTTCTGGTCTGAAGCTGTTTCTCAGTCTGAAGTCAATAATCGTTCAAAGCTAAGAATTTGATGGTACAATTATTGTGTAAGAAATAATCACAATTACACAATTATTATGTAATAATAATCAAAAGAAGACAACACGGGGCTTTTGCTGAATATTAAATTGTTAAATTATTAAATCTCTGTCTTTTAAAATATATACATCAATTTTAATTAAAAAAATTGCAAAGAATAAATTAAAGAAACAAGGGTGCTGCAAGCGTAACTTCATTTTTGTTCTGCGCGAGTTCAGTTTTTTTATTAACATCATTACAATTTTTTTCTCTCCAACGATAAATTCATTTCAACACTTTAAATCACGATTAACTGCAAAAACGATTAATCGTCTCATCCCTAACCGTCGGTAAGTTACACACAACCGCAGATATAAATCATTAAGCCCGTTGTTTGTAATTTAGATGGAGGTTACATTCAGTTCAGCTTTGCTCTCCATTCTTGTACTTTGGAACCGTTCTCCGCCCCGTGTTCCTCTCAGCGATTAGGAAAACTTTAGTAAACCTTGTGAAAGCCGTCATTTTTTTTGTTCCAGACAAACGTCTACGCCGTGTGTGTGCGTCCTCTGGCCGAAACTGCTGAGCACTGCACATTCAGGAGTCACCCAGAGGTTCCCGTCTCGGCCGTCCACTCGTCCCTCTTTATCCCTGAAAGACATTTTAAACGTCGCCGTGTTATATTTTTACAACTCGGATGAGAATGGAGAACCTGTCTGCTGTTACTGTGCTACTGTGCAACTGGAAAGCTTCATCAGATACACAGTGAGGTGGATGCCATCAACACCTACAGAGAACATATGGATGATGCATCAGGCTGCACAGGCTTTCTGTAAATCTGCCTGAATTTTGGCATCCTGCCTTTTTTCTTTTCCCTAAAATGTGCTCTTGTGCCGGGTGCTCGGTGGCTCAGTGGTTCGGGTGTTGGGCTGTCAATCAGATGGCTGGTGTTCCAACCCCCGAGTCCTCAAAGTTGCCCAGTGTGGGCTGTTGAGAAAGTCTCCTGACCCTGATTGCCTCAGAGGGGGCAGTATCATGGCTGGCCTTTTTGATGGTGGTTTCATTGGCAACCTGATCACATGACATTTGATTCTGAGTGATGGGATAGGACGATGTTTACTACAATAGCTTCCAATTCAGAAGGTCATCTGAGATATTGTACCTAAATGCCTACTGCATATCTGTGTCCTATTGTGTCGTAGATAATGGCGGATTTCAGACGCAGCCAAGTTCAAATTCTGAATTCACGAATAAAATGAAAATTAATACAATTAAAAGTTCTTAAATTTAATTGAATTAAAACCAGTTAATGTTCTTTAATTCCATTCTTCCTCCTCTCAGCATCTGACCATACAGGTGGAGGACGTGCGGATCAAGCCCATCCTGTCGTCCTACAGGAAGCGGATCCCGGTGACGGAGGGCTACGTGGAGGTGAAGGACGGCGGCAAATGGAAGCAGATCTGCGACCAGGAGTGGAGCCCCATGAACAGCAGGGTGATCTGCGGCATGTTCGGCTTCCCCGGCGACAAGCGATACAACACACGCATCTACAAGTCAGTGTTCCCCCCCATTTACACTCTGATAACGGCGTGTGGTTAACCTTTAATCGTAATGCTCCAATCGCAGTGTGGTCTCAGTGCCACCACCTCACCATCACATCACCACAATCTCATCATGTTTCACCCACCTGCTTTTAGTTGGATGTCCAAGAGGGTTAGAAGTCAGCCTTAAGGGAAGCTATGATTCCGGAACGTTCTGTACAATACGGCGTCATTTACAGTAACATTGTGGACCCCATTAGTAAATAATGCTGCACAACGTCCTGCCAATTTACAAATCCCTGTCTGTACTCTTATTGCCATGTTAGAAAACGCTGAATCAGCAGTAAAAAAAAAAAAATTACAAAATGTATCACAGAACCCCATGGAGGTGGAACCACGTTTAATTTCCTGCCATTAAAATCCTGTTCAAACCCAGAGAGCCAAGTTAGGACATAACGAGGTCCACTTCAAACAGCTGAATGGACAACAAATGAGTTTTAGCTCATTAAGGGACGTCTGCTCATCAGTAATCGCAGGTAATTAAAGCAGAACAGTAGAACCTGTCTTCTGTGAACCTGCTCAATAACCAGGAGATAATGAGCATGCTCCTATTGGCTGGTACAGTCTCCCCAAGACGTCTTCATCGAGAGTCCCCAGTCAGTCCTCCCGTCTGCAGGACCGTTCCACACGGAATGCATTCACAGTGGGAATCTTTTCAGACGCGTGTTTATTCCGCATCATGCTGGAGGAAGACGCAGAAACATAAATAATGATAATTGCACGGCTGTCCAAAATGGGGCTGACGGCAGGTTCCACGTGGTGTGTGGAACAAGTTCTTGCACTTTTTGTTTATTCAGTCGTTTGGTGTTATTTATGAGGAACAGACGGATTCTGTTCGGAACTACCCCGAAGTCCCTTTATAAGCTAATTAAATAAATATATTTATGTAAATAGAGGGGAAAGGGAGAGGGACGGAATGTCCTCGGGAAGCAAACATGACCGTTGAGGTTCTTTAAGCGAAGGCCTGCAGATTGGTCTTCTTACCGAAAGCAGGTTTGTATTTTGTATTTTGGACTAATCTGTTTCCATTGGATCATTACTGAGGAGGCGCAGGAGCTCCGTCTGGCTCCACCGGACCGGAACGCTAATGTGGTATCAATGTGCTGTTGCTTAAACGTTTTTGGAAAACCTTGCTGGTAATAAAGATCAGACGGCCGTAACAATAAGAACGAGGACTGGATCTTACATATCAGTAAACACTCCGTCCAGCGAGCGGACCTCAGCCTAAACTGTAACGAGGCTCTTTGTTGAGGTTGAACTTGGCCTCGTGTTGCATCACTGCAGTTTTGACGCCTCCCCAGAATCCTGAGCTTCACCGAGCCAGAAATACAAACTAATTCCACTGCTTTGCCAAATACCAAACCGTTTCCCATGAGGCTCTTTTAGAGCAGAGAGGACGGGGTGGAGGACATGGACTCAGTGTTTACTCCGCACCGATATAATTAAATTATTCAGTCTCCTGAAAATAGGCGAGGACAATTGGTCGATGGCGGCACGGTCGCTTAGTGGTTAGCATGTCCGCCTCTCGGCTCTAGGTATTCCCGGTTCGAATCCCAATCTGGGTGGAGTTTCCATGTTCTCCCCGTGTCCGCGTGGGTTTCCTCCGGGTTCTCCGGTTTCCTCCCACAGTCCAAAAACATGGTTGAAGTCAATTGAGTTTTTCCCCAAACCCGGTGACTCTTAATTATTTTTGTGTTTTTAGGATCTTCGCGCGCAGGAAGCCGCCCTCATATTGGGACTTCTCGGTCAACTGCACGGGAAACGAGGTCCACCTGTCCAGCTGTAACCTAGGCCGCTCGCTGGTGGCCGACGCCAACCGCACGGTTCCGCGGGGAATGCCTGTGGTGGTGAGCTGCGTCCCGGGAAAAGCCTTCGCCCCGACCTCCATGTCCGAAATGAAGAAGAACATCAAAGGCGAGGTGGGCCGCAGCGCACTGCAGGAGGGGTTAGGTTTGTAATTTGGGGCAGCCCACAGTGATGTCACAGGATGTACGGTGTCTAACGGCAGTATGCTGCATATTGGTGTGTCTCGAGATGGTCCGCAGTGGGACGCGGTTCTGTCGTGTCTTTAGAAAGGCTTTCCACTCGGATCACCTTCCGTCAGGACGCGGCCTCCGTCGGCCGTAACGCAGTGTGTCATTTGCTTCTGTATTTTAAGAAAGCTCCGAACCCTGCAATTTCAGCCCGGCTCTGTGATTACGCCCGAAATTAATATGAGAGCACCGTGCGGATGGGATTCCATCACTCACAGATGAGCTCACTGACCACGCCGTCTTTCCAGTCGCGTCGGCAGAAACGTTCGGACGCCGCATTCTCTGGTAACCGGGACCCACTGGTATCAATTGGGTGGAGGATACTGATGATCCACTCATACCAGCACAACACACACTAACACACCAGCACCACATGGTTCGACTCCCAATCTGGGTGGACTTTCCATGTTCTCCCTGTGTCCACGTGGATTTCCTCCGGGTTCCTCCCACAGTCCAAAAAACATGAATCAAGGTCAATTGAATGCTCCATATTTCCAAGTTGCCCCATATAGTGTGTGGGAATGTGTGCCCTGTACTGGGTGTATCTGCCCAGCACCCGAAACGTTCTCCCCTGGGGATGGCCATGGGAACCCAGTGACCCTAGTAGATAATGAGATAATATCAGATAATCATACTGTAATATCTCTGTGGGTTTGTCTGCAGTCACTGGTGCGTCTGAGAGGCGGTGCGGTGGTTGGCGAGGGTCGTGTGGAGGTGCTGAAGAACGGCGAGTGGGGAACCATCTGCGACGATAAATGGAACCTGATGGCGGCCAGCGTTGTGTGTCGAGAGCTTGGCTTTGGTACCGCCAAGGAAGCGCTGTCCGGGGGTCAGTTCGGTCAAGGTAAGCAGTTCAGACGAACAAACTGACCTCCAACTCGGCGCTGATGGAGAACAGATTCCAGTTTACTCAGTGTTTTAGGTCCGTTTGGGTTCCACATTACCGACATACCTCACACTCACGAACTCCAGATCCTTGTTATTAGCCCCTCCCATCAGGACCTCAACACCTCACGAGTTTCCCTTGGTTTTTTAATACTGACCTGAAGATGCTGCCGAGAATCAGATGTTTAAATGCAAATAAATGAAAATGGCTTCAGATCCGGTTACCTGCGATCTGTATCGGTGTGTATCAGGAATGGGGCCAGTCCACCTGAACGAGGTGGCGTGCACTGGCTTCGAGAAGTCTGTCACCGGGTGTCCGTTCAACATGGAGAAGGACTGGGAGGGATGCAGCCACGAGGAGGACGCCGGCGTTCGCTGTAACGTTCCTGCCATGGGCTTCCAGCAACGTGTGAGAACTTACACCTCACTAATTAAGGTCTCAGAGGGGAGAAAGAGCTGAAGGTTGTGGAGAAATGCTCCCCAAAGGTTTTGGGGACATTTATTTCTTTAGTGTTGGATCCAAAGACTCCAAAGATCTTGTTATATCTTTGTAATTTTCCACCAGATTTAATAAACACGATTTATTACAAGTTTTTATTTAATTATCAGTTAAATATTTAATTATTCTTTACAAATTTTGAAACAAACTACAGAGAAGGGTGTTTTAATCAATCAAACGTGATTTCATTTCTCTGTAGCTGCGTCTGAGCGGAGGCCGGAGCCCGTTCGAGGGTCGCGTGGAGGTACTGGTGAATCGGAATGGGTCCCAGGTGTGGGGCACGGTGTGCGGAGAGGGCTGGGGCACCATGGAGGCCGTGGTGGTGTGCAGACAGCTGGGCCTCGGCTTCGCCAGCCACGCGTTCCAGGTAGCACACGGTCGCAAATCACAGCTTCACCGAGCGAAGCGGAAAGCTGGAGATGTTCAGGGTTTGTTTACAGGCTCGCTCTAGGAATGTCGAATGAATCCGCACCGCAGAGGCTAAGATCACGTGATGAGCATGTTCTCATGAGGCACGTACTGCTGAACGTGCGCTAACGACAACAGAAATGCAATAAAAGAATGCCGCTGCTTCACTGATCCTTTAATCCAACACGTCCTCTCCAATGTAAACACGTCAAAAAAGATTATTTGGAAGGATGTGCTACTGAAAATGAGCGGCCTGCCGAAATCCCTGATTCAAAGTACTTTGGCGCCCTCTTGTGGTTCAGTTATGCAACTAGCGGAAATTTACTATATTTTCAATACGGTGTGATGCTTAGAGCTTAACAACAGAAATGTTTCCTTCTTTTTACCATCAGTAATTATTATAAACTATATATTACATAACATTCAGGACTGCAGAATCATTATCGTATGTATTTAGAGGAAAACTAAATATAATCATTAAAGATTTCATATATATATTTATTTGGATAAATATAAATATATATGCAGAATAAAAATACAAGGCCAATGAAATGTAATTTATTTATATATATATATATATATATATATGGAGCAGCACAGGCGGCACAGTGGCTTAGTGGTTAGCACGTTCGCCTCTCGGCGCTAGGGATTCCCGGTTCGAATCCCCATCTGGGTGGAGTTTCCATGTTCTCCCCGTGTCTGCGTGGGTTTTCTCCGGGTTCTCCGGTTTCCTCCCACAGTCCAAAAACATGGATCAAGTTAATTGAATTTCTTAAAATTGCCCCCTATAGAGTGTGTCTGTGTGCGTGAGTGTGTGCCCAGCGATGGATTGGCGCCCTGTCCTGGGTCTATCTGCCCAGCGCCCGAGACGTTCTCCCCTGAATGGGCGTGGGGAACCCCACCGCGACCCTAATAGAGGATAAAGCGGGAGATAATGAATGAATGAATGAATGGAGCAGCACAGTGGCTTAGTGGTTTAGCATGTTCGCCTCTCAGCACTAGGGATTCCCGGTTCGAAATACCGTCTGGGTGGAGTTTCTATGTTCTCCCCGTGTCCGCATGGGTTTCCTCCCACAGTCCAAAAAATATGGAAGATAATGGATGGATATATATATACACACATAGGATGAAACGTGGATAACATACAAACTCCAAAAAAGGACCCCGCTTGATGTTTGGAGTTTAAGCACATGGCCAGCTACATTGCAAAAGAACCCCTGTAGTGATAACGATTAAGAACAACGTTTGGTGTTTGAACCCCTAACCCTCATCTAAATATTCCAGAACCCCAACCCCAGTACTACCAGCCTCATAGAACCCACTAAAAAAAGGCGACCTCCTTAAAGAACAATTTTATATGATACTAAATTAGGTAAATTGTGATTGTTTTCTTAATGTGTGTGTGTGTGTAGGAGACGTTCTACTGGCCCGGAGTGGGAAGAGCTCAGGGTGCAGTGATGAGCGGAGTACGCTGTGCTGGTACTGAAATGTCTCTCTCGCACTGCCTGCATCATGGCGATCATGTGACCTGTCCTCGCGGGGTGCAGTATGCTGCGGGAGTCTCCTGCTCAGAAAGTATGTTTAATTACCCATAATTCCCCCTGTGAGGAACTGATTACAGTGTTCCACTGGATCAGATCGTTGCATCCTCTTTTTGTGCTCGTCCTCCAGCGGCGCCGGACCTCGTGCTGAACCCGCAGGTGGTGGAACAGACCACGTACCTGGAGGACCGGCCCATGTTCATGCTCCAGTGCGCGTATGAGGAGAACTGCTTGGCCTCGACGTCCAGCTCCACGCCGGCCAACTCGTACCGCCGCCTGCTGCGCTTCTCCTCACAGATCCACAACAACGGCCAGGCCGACTTCAGGCCCAAGGCCAGCCGGGAGAGCTGGGTGTGGCACGACTGCCACAGGTCAGAACGCGGACTACCGCCTGCTAACAAAGAAACTAAATATGACGTGAACCCGATAAACCCACAACGTTTCTGTTCTTTCTCTTTCAGACATTATCACAGTATGGAAGTCTTCACACATTACGACCTGCTCAGTTTGAACGGCTCCAAAGTCGCCGAGGGCCACAAGGCCAGCTTCTGTCTGGAGGACTCGGAGTGCGACGAAGGTTCGAACTTTTGTCTTTAAAAGATCTCACCGAACTGAAGGCTTTTTACTCCACAGATTACATTTCTTTTTATTAGTTTTTTTTTTTTTTTTTTTTTTTACAAAAGGTCTTATACTACATGGATTATGGTAGATTTTAACTTTTTTTTTTTTTTTTACAGTAGACATTATTCTACACAGATTACAGTAGATTTTTTTTTAATAGGTTTTTTTTATATAGTGGGTGATATACCCCACAGATTACGGTAGATTTTTTTTCAATTAGGTTTTTTTATAGTGGGTGTTATACCCCACAGATTACGGTAGATTTTTATTTATTAGGTTTTATTAGGGTTTTTTTTCCGGTGGGTGTTATACTCCACAGATTAGAGTAGATTTCTTTATATTCCCTTTTTTACAGTGGATGACATACACCACAAATTATGGTAAATTTTCATGTATTTTTTTTACAGTGTGTTATATATTTCACAGATTACAGTAGATTTTCATTTATTAGTTTTTTTTTTACAGTGGGTGTTATACTCTACAGATTACAGTAAATTTTCATGTTTTTTTTTTTTTTTTTTTTTTTTTGGCGGGTGTTATACTCCACATATTACGGTAGATTTCATGTATTGTTTTTTTTTGTTTGTTTTTTTTTTTGGGTGTATTACTTCACAGATTATGGTAGATTTTTATTTATTAGGTTGTTTTTTTACAGTAGGTTTTATACTCTACAGATTACAGTAGATTTTACTTTGTTTCCTCATTTAAAAAATCTTTACATGAGGTTTTGTACTTCAGGAGTTACATCGGAACACTGATTGCCCATGTACTGCGGTATTTTCAGCTCACCTACTGTTTTTATAACTATGTTTATATATTATATTTTATTCCACTATGATGTTTATGTGAAGCCAGCAGGTGGTGAACATCAGGTTTAATGTGTCGTTTCTTCGGATCAGGTATTGAAAAGAAATACGAGTGTGCAAACTTTGGCGAGCAGGGAATCACTGTGGGATGCTGGGATACTTACAGACATGACATCGACTGCCAGTGGGTGGATATCACTGACGTCAAACCCGGAGACTACATGTTCCAGGTACATGAACTTTAGAACCGGTTAAGAGCATCATGAGGAAATGTTTAAATATCTGCCCTGCATGTACCCCTCACTCATGGTCCTAATCTTTTGACCCCCGTTAGATCGTGATAAACCCCCACTTCGAGGTGGCCGAGTCCGACTACTCCAACAACGTCGTTAAATGCAAGACCCGATACGACGGACATCGCATTTGGATGTATAACTGTCATATAGGTGACGTGACCTCATCATCAGTCCGTTTTCCTGTTTTATTTTCATCAAAACGCAGTAACGTTAACCCGTCTGCTTCTCGTCCAGGTGGATCCGTCAGCGGTGAGACGGAGGAGATGTTCCCCGGCCTTTTGAACAACCAGGTTACGCACAGGTAAAAGGCAGGGGGCTGAAGAGGAGGCAGCGGAGACGCCGAAGGACAACCACTATGTTACCCAGAATGCTCGATGCGTCATGCCCATGAGCCTTCACCGTGCTGATACGAGGCATTTCAGACCATCTACCTAAAATCACAGATCACAAAAACACACCACCTCCACACCACACCAGTGTGGTACCGAGTTTACCCCGGCTCCTGGTTTGAAGGGATTGGCGTTCCATCCATGCAAAATGTTCTAATGGTATAGATTCACCTCCAGCCTTTTCCAATGGTTCTACCCCAAACTGGACCAAACTGTCCAAGCTTCCCGAACCTTCTTCGCTCCGCCGGATGATGCGACTGAGCTTTCAAAGAAATTCTGCACTTTTTGATTCCAGTCCAGTCGTCCAGTCTGTAGGTGCATAAAAGTAAAGAGACTCCCGAAAACATCAGAGTCAAGGAGCCTGGTGTGACCTGTCTTCAGTTTATATATTATTTTAGCTTTACTTTTTTAAAAGTAGATGATGATTTTGTGACCTTAAGCCTTTAAGAGATTATCTTGAATGTGATCTGCACTTCATAAGGAACCTGGTGCCAATACAGTGAGTTACCTGTATCTCTGTAAACGCAAAGTCCGTCATACACACATCAACCACGGCGGTCATTCTGTCATGCTGCTCCGTCCATATTTGGCACACTGGATCTAAACAGGTTTTTTAATGCTAAAAATTTAATAAGGTTTTTCAAAACACACCTATCGGGACACGAGTGCCATATATGGGCATAACGTGGACTACAGAATGACTTCCCATGGTGCCGTGTACAGTTATAGGAATCATACTGTAGATAAATGATTGTGTATTTTAATTAGATGTGTGTAGTGTACATGCCCTGGTTCAATATGACTTCTTTTTTTTTTCTTACATGGCTTTGTTGAATACTCGATTCTGATTGGTCAGTGATGGCATTTAAAGGTTATCCTCACAGTATGTAGTGCATATGCATTTTAATGGTGATATTATCTTTTAATAAGTAGTCATGTAAAAATACAGCGATCCTGTTTAATTACCCCCCCTCCCTGACAGGGTGATGCAGTACCCCAGGGTGAAGTGAACTACCCCAAAAAGCTCTCTGTGGATTATCTCTGACCTGATGAATGAGGCTTTTAAGGGTGGTGGAGATCTGGAGATGCACATGATTTATGGTTCTAAAAAAGGCTGGAGAGATTCGTATCGTGCGCTCACGAACGTTCCCAGAATGTTTCAAACTAAAAATACATTCTGAAATATGGGCAATTATTAAACAGCAGGAGCTCCATGTGTATTCTTGGTTTTTAGGATGTAGTGTGGGGTTAGTAACCATGAGAGGTCAATATCTAAGTGCCTGTTTAATACTCAGTAGCTCATTAAATCTGGAAAAGTCACCTTTAAAGGACAGGTGAGTTCTACCCCCCTCATGTTCAGCACTCACCTTTAGGGCGGAGCAGTGAACACCTCCATCTTCCAGGAGGCCGGATCAGGTTGGATTCCCAGGTGAGGTGAGTCCGCTTTCCTCGTGTTCCCAAACCGCATCAGCACAGGGACCTGAGCAGGATCAATATACAGTGCTTTTAATTATTTCATATTTTTAATAATAACCATTCTTTGATGACGTGTACGTGAACGGTCTTATAATCAAGGTTTCATTGCATTTCAGGTTCGAACCTGGTTTATTTAAAGCCTTCGCTTTTTAATAGTAACTTATTTTAAGTCAGGGATGATAATTGTAGCGACTGTGTGCAGTTTGCGGCAGGTTTTGTGCAGAATGTGTTTGCTGTTCTGATCCACGGTGCTATCTCAGATCTAGCCTCTGTTTTTAGAGGAGACGTCTGTTCACGTCACTGTTCCACAGCGTGCTTACTTGAACGAAACGTTGTTTGTAATGTTCTCTGGACCAATAAGAAATAAATGTAAGCATTCGAACAAATGAAAAGGTTTGCCGTCGTGTTACTCTGCTGAACTTAAAAAAAAACGCTGTTGTTGTGGAAGCGGCCGTTTGGCCACAAGGTGGCAGCGTGGAGTCAGCTGAGAGCAGGACACGTGCTCGCTGAGTCCACAAGAGGGCGCTCCGCTTCTAATAGTAGAAATCTCAATAGGGATTTTGAAGTCTAAACTTTTTCGTGTGTGTGTGTGTGTGTGTGTGTGCGCAAAATAATCGCGAAAATTAACGTGTCATTGTTCAATCGAGTACAAAACGATTCATAATAAAGGGTCACTTTGCACTAAAAGAACTGACCGACTCCTGAGTCGACTCCGGGGAACAAACATGTGGCTCATAAAGCACTTGTGGACCCAACAGAAACATTTTTGCCTCCACTTCATAAAACTCCAGCTAATTAAAATTTGGGTGAAAGCAGTGAACAGAGAGGAAGAAGCTTCTCTTTATTTGAGACACGTGTTCTCAAAAAGAACTGATACCAAGATGGAAGATGTTCCTTTTTGTCACATCGTTTACGTTCAGACGTTTATCTGATGCATTTATACAAAGAGTCTAATGTGAGAACAATATCACAAACGAATCAGAAAAAGATCTGCTGGTGGAACCCGAGCACGCCATCTGGAGACCTTTGAAGGATCCATCCATCCATCCGTTATCTTCCGCTTTATCCTCTACTAGAGTGAGGGGTGGGAGGGTGGGGCAATCTATCTCTGGGCACACACTCACTCATACATACACACTCTATATGGGGCAATTTAAAGCATTCAATTGATCTTCATATTTTTGGACTGTGGGAGGAAACCGGAGAACCCGGAGGAAACCCACGCGGACACAGGGAGACCATGGAAACTCCACCCAGATTGGGATTCGAACTGGGAATCCCCAGTGCTGAGAGGAGAACATGCTAAACCACCAAGCCGCCCTCTTTGAAGGATGATGCTCGAATCTGAACGGAACCTTCATTTCAGCTCAGAGTGATGACGTTGTGAAACCATGTCCTGTATTAACATCTGGATCTTCTGTTCGTCTCGGTGCTGTAAGTAATGAAAATGATGGAGGAACGTTACCAAGGCGACTGGAATCCATCCGTGTGAGGGGGGCAGTGTTGGATACTGATCGGAGATGATGCAGTGGACGCTGAGTCCCAAACTGATGACGCATCAAAATGTCTCTCGCACATTTGAACAAACCAACCTTAAAAAGTTCCCGTTCCTGTTGGAGATGCGATGCTCACAGAGGCCAGGAGCTAAAATCTGGACCTGTACCATCGCTGCTGTTAATCTAGTGGAACCTTCACTTCCTGGCGCTTTGTTTGTTTAGAAATACAGATCAGATTCAGATCAGATTGTCGGCGGCTTGGAATTCCTGCTCATTAAAACCGCCGTCGTATCAAAGAGAACATCTCGTTATTTAATAAAGAAATGACAGTGTTGGATCAAACCTGCAGAGGAAACAGAGAGAGTGAGAGAGAGAGCGAGAGACATCAGACACAGTGGGCTCTAAGGAAATTAGGTCTCGGCAGCGTAAAAGGAATCCGAACAATAAAAAAAACACAACGGCGTGCAATACGTATGAAGAATAGAACACGGCTGAGTTTCGGATCACCGGCGGGCCGTTCAGACCGAACCGCGCTGGGAACTCGTTACGAGGAATGGCTCACTGAGGAGATCCAACGATGATGTTTTATTTTGGTCGCTTTCACGCCGGCGATTACAGAACATCACGGCGAGGAGAGCTGGTCGGCGGTTACTATGGCAACATGACTTTTATTATTTTATTTAAATGTTTAATAACGTGGCACGTTCTCCTCTCAGTGTTGGGGATTCCCGGTTCGAATCCCAATCTGGGTGGGGTTTCTATGTTTCCCCGTGTCCGCATGGGGTTCCACCGGGTTCTCCGATTTCTTCCCACTGTCCAAAAACATGGATCAAGGTCAATTGAATTCTTCAAATTGCCCCATATAGAGTGTGTCTGTGTGAGTGAGTGTGTTTCCAGTGATGTATTGCCCCAGATTTGCCCAGCGTCCGAAACAGTCTCCCCTGGATGGGCATGGGGAACTCCCCTGAGACCCTAGTACAGCATAAAGTGGAAGATGATGGATGGATGTTTAATAACGTGCTTCTCTGTATGTTGGATCACACGGTTCCTATGTGCAAGTCAAACTCCTTTGGAACCTAGATCCAGGAACCATTTCCTGCTGAAGAAATGGGTTCTTTTCTCCAACAGTTCTAAGAACTATGAGGACGTCCCTCTAATTAAGAAGCATCTGAAAAACACACAGACCTCACGAACAGTGGTTCCTTTTTATAATAGTTCTAATGACTTAGAAACATTGCCCCATGCCGAAAGCACCTCATAATGATGAAGAGTTCCCATTAAGCCTCCCCTTCTCTGAGGAGGGCCGGTAGCTGACTGATGTACATTAGGCCTAAACGGTTGACGTTGATGTGTTTGTGTGTTTAAAGACGGTCTAAGCATTTTAAAAGCGGGTGAGTTTATCTTGACGCTCACCTGCAGCCCGCCGCGTTCATCGTTCTTCGTGCTTTGGCAACGCGATTTGAATGATCGGTTTCTAAAGCCTGGCTTCCCAGCGAACATTCTTCAGCCCTGACTTGGGGCCACCCGGGACCATTTCATCTTAGTTTTATGAATCGACGTCACCAGCGCAAATGTGAGAGCGTCGTCCTGGTCCAGACCGCTAAACCTGTCCTGGACCTTCCATGCGGCGCGCTGCAGAGTTTCCAGTTTGGCCCGCTCGCCGCCGGAGCTTATCTCTGATGAGATGCGTGATGAATACGGTGCGGCTCCGCGACGGAGGCCGCCAGCTCATCAGTCAGGAACCGGGCGCATACCTGCGGTGAAGGGAACATTATGCAGAGCCTCCTTAAATAAATCACGGCCCTTTTATTCATGATGAAGTGATGCTGCGGGTCCGACAGCATGGCTGATGGATTGAGGTTGGGGAGGGTCACGCTGAGTCACGGCTGCTGAAGTGTAAACCTCCAGGTCGGGTTTGGGTTCACGTTCTGTATGGAAATGATTTAGAACTTAATTTTTTTGTTTCTGACCGAGCAGCCGCTCAACTCCGAGTCCAAACCTCTTGTCTTAACTCTGATTGGCTGCTGCATTGCGTCGCATGCTGGTCTCTCGTCCAGAACACTGAGGAACTGATTCTCACCTGCATTCAGTACATGACTCTGACCGACAGTATGCTCCCTCTTACCTTCAGTATGTTCTTTAAAGAATTCTCATGCTCATTATGTTGCGACCCACTTTCATAGAATACAAAACCAAACAAATTTAGTTTAGAAATACAGCCTTCAAAAGCACATCCATACATATCCGTGTGAATTTAATTAAGTAATTTTTTTAAGAAACAGAAACTTGTCCTCAATTAACAAAAATCCACATCTTAAATATTCCAGATTTCGCCGTCTCGCCTCCGAACAGCAGCACAAGTTTAAAGAGAATGGTAACCGACAAACAAATAGTGGTTACCATGGCAATGAGGATGCAGCCTGCATGTGTTGTGGCATGTCTTTGTTTTTTTTGTTTTCAAGATCAAATAAGAGCATTATTTCAGTTTTTTTTAAGTAATTAATTAATTTTTTACTAGCTGCTTATGTCCCGCCAAAAACGTGTCCGCGAACCCCTTTTGAGTCGCGACCCACCAGTTTGGAATCGCTGACCTCGACACCTGATGATGCGTACTCGGCTTGTTTGGCTTACATCCTTAAATGTTCTGACGTTCTCATTCTTGTTTCCTTTATTAATGTGTGTGTTTAGATTCAGAACTCGAGAGAACAATACAACAGGGAGGTGGATTTAATTCGGCTTTAGAACCCAAGATTAATTAATAATCCAGACTTAATTTAGAGCCAATCGTTAAACACGCTGTAAACCTGACGTCGTCTAGAGTTTAACGTCCGATCCTTAACTCTTCTTAAAAATTAAAGAATTAGTAATTAGAACACCTAAAGACACACCCCCTTCTTTAAAACGTGTATGAATAAGTAAATAAAAGTGTCAACAGACTGACTCGAAGTCAATGACAACTTTTCAATTTTAATTTAATGCTGAAACAATTTCTATTAAAATACAGTTCTGGCAGAACCCCGGAACCGTATGCAGTTATTTACTATAAAAGGCCGGCATGGTCCATCCTGTGCTCACAGCCAACTCTAGAAACGTTGGAGGACATTCCATGGACCGACTCCCAACTTGATCTCACCTTCTTTTACGAGCCGAACAATTTAACTAGTAAATCCATTTGGATTAAGAAAAAGGCACGTTCATAGAACACGGCTAGTTAAAACCAAGGGTTCCGCGGACAGGAATAAAGCTCTTGAAGGTGCAGGGGTTCTGATGTTTATGTTCAGAACGCATTAAGAGGTCGTAACAGCTCGGCTGGATTCATCCCCCGAGAGTCGCTGGCTGACATTCCTCATCAT
>JAFMOD010001029.1:58055-74287 GCA_019802435.1 Corydoras maculifer | reverse complement strand
TGAAGAGCGAGGCCGGGTCTCGGTTCTGTGATTTCGCTCCAAGTTACGCTTCTCTGTACCCCAGGAATTCTCAACAAAATCAAGTGGATCCAGGACGGCGGGGTGGGAGGGCTTTGGCCGTGACCAGCCTTTGTTTCTCATCTGGTTTAGTAAAGAGAAGGAACAAGTTTTGAAATTGCACCTCGTTCTCAACGCGGCTTTCCATTACGTCAGGACCTGGAGCTGAGATTTATTAATATGATCGAAGGTTTTAAACCACCGCCACCATAGAACTCCAGTCTGGGTTCTCTCAGCGTTCAGGCCACAGAGGTTTAACAGAGAGCACGACTTGGGGGTTGAAGACGTATGATACATGGGTGCCGGGTTTTCCGTTGGTGAGGCACAAAGAGAACCATGGGACTCTGGTCTTCAGACTCCAGTGAACAGGGGGCTGACCCAGATACCCTCAGGGTGGTGGGGTAGATTGTAGGGGTCTCGATAAAGAACATATGGAATATTGGTACGTTCTGGTGCCCAATTTTTGTGTGCGTCACACTAAGGAACAAGTCTTGAATAGTAACCTCATGGGTTGTAAGGTTCACAAAGACGCTACTGAAAAACTACATGGGCTTCAGTTGGAATTCTTAATGGCCAAAAGACAAAATTTTGGGGTTCTGGAGTGAACAATGTGACCAAACCTTGGTCTTGGTCTTTGGAAGGTTCCTTTGACATCCATGGATTACTTGGAGATGGTTGAGTCCTCCATCGGCGGTGTACAGTACATACCCTCGCACTCTCAATCCCAAACCCGTGTAAATCGGAAGTGTTCACGTCTGGAAGAACATTCGGCATAATTTGTGGGTCTTCAAGGGACCAGCTCAATGGAGGACTACCATCCTGTGATTGTTGTGGAACTCGTGGTGTATTTACATTTGGTCATTTAGAAAGACAACCCACCGTAAGAACGTTAAAGCGCGAGGAGACGATGCAGCCAGAAGAACCTTTAAACTACAAAGTTAGAATAAACAGATGGCGGCCATGCGTTTGTCTGGGGTCACAGCTGCACTGATGCCTCGGTGATAAACGTACTGACCTGTCAATCAAAACGTCAAATCCCCGCTTTAACAAGTTGCCACCGTTGGGCCCTCGAGCGGAACCCTGAACCCTGAACCCTCAGCTGCTCTGGTTTCGTCACGTCATGTCGTATGTCTAAAGACGAGTGATGACCGAACGTAAATGAAACCTCACACCACTATTATCTTAAATGTGGGTTGTCACAGCGACTGGAGTGGGACTCGCGAGCCTGTGGCCTCGAGAGCCCTCCAGAGCCGAGGAAAATCTGAGAACCGAGGTACAATCCATCATCATTCTCTGAACATGATCCCAGAATCGATTTGGCTTTAATAAATGGATCTAGAAGAACCGACGGGGCCAAGAAACAAATATCTAACAATGGCACTCTGTTTAAACAGAACCTCGTCCAAACCACTTCACATTTCCCTGTAAGATTCCATTACATCTCTTTCCTCCCAATTAGTCTGTCACCATTTTGTAAACTCAGGTATCCTGTGGTCATGCTTCATCAATTATCGCCGGCATAAATCATCCGCTTTAATGAGTTTTGGCCGCAATTTAATCTTTCTTTTTTTTTTTTCTGTTGCCCAACAGCATACTGTTCAAGCAAGTCATCGTTCTGCGGTGCCAAGTGATCCAGTGTTCTTTAGGCCTTTTAGAGAAAGTAGATCCGTCGAGCGGCGTTTTAACTCGGTGGGGATTGGGCGGACGGGTGACTCAGGTTTCATGTTTTATAAAAAAAACGCAAAAAGCCTTCAGTTGGTGGAACGTCGTTATTAAGTTAAAAGGTTACCGAGCACAGAAGCCGGTCACCTTCTTTTAGACGACTCGTCTACGTGGCCAGTGTTTCCTTCAGAACCGACTCGAGCATCACGGACGGTGGTGGGCTTCAGTTCAAGGATGTTGTAAAAGCCGAATCGTGTCTTTTTGGAAACACATAACGCTTTAAAATTTGGACACGCGAACATTTCACGCGTAAATATTTAATACAAGTCAACAATCACCGGATGGATTTACATATTTGGTTGAACAACAGGGAACGAAAAAATGCGCTCTTTTACGAGGGCGCAAATGTGGTAGCTGTAATTACCCCTCCGAGGCCACAAACCACCGCACACACCCTACTGGGACGTTAATGAGGGTGGTACCTCAGATCTGCCTAAACACTTCATTTGAGACCGTCACACGTATTCGTTGAAAAGCCCTTGCCCTCGTCTGAACTTCTCTTGCCCGAGAGCACTGGAAAGACCTGAAGGAAATTTGGGGGTGCAGGTCCGTACACGGCACCCGCGTCATCAACACCCAACGAGGCAAAGGGCAAAACAAAGCGTGAGTCACCATGCTTTTTTTTTAAACACGTCCGCACATGAAAACCATCCGTCGTTTGAGGTCCTGTGTGTTCGCTGCTCTGCCAAAGTCCTTTGTGTGAACCGAATTAGCCCACAGCGGAACCTTACGAGGCCAGAGAGCGATTACGAGGACAGGTCCGTGCGAAGCATCTGGGAGTGTTGAGGATAGGAGCGAGGACCGTGTGGGACACACCGGGGAGATTTAGAGGAGAACGTGGCTTCTCTAGGAGTACATGGGGGACAGTGGTCTATCTGGTTCTCCAGAGGGTTTTGACCCGGAACAGAGTAGGTATAATTAGGAGGTGGGGTATATTACAGGGGTCATATGGAGAACATATGGAATATTGGTACGTTCTGGTGCCCAATTTTTCGTGAGCGTCACACTAAAGAACAAATCTTGGATATTAACCTCATTGGGTGCAGGGTTTTCAAAGACACTACTGGAAACCTACACCGGGATCTGTTGGAGGTCTTAATGGCTAAAAGACGAAATTTTGGGGTTCTGGTGTTAACAATGTGACCAAGACCTTGGTCTTGACATCTTCTGTGCATGTGGTGGCGCAACGATTGTTCCTTCTGACCGGCCTCAGGAATGTCTTTGGGTCAATTCTCAAGTGAAGTGAACACCGCTCCTTCCTGTGTGATGACTGAATGTCCTCCGTACCATTTTACAGGTTCTCCAGGTTCCATTATCCATGGATTAATTGGAGATGGTTAATGGTCATCAATTGGCAGTGTACAATCCCAAACCCGTGTAAATTGGAGGGTTACGTCTGGTAGAACATTCTGCGTAACTTGTAAGAGCAGGTATTATTAGGGTGGTGGATCATTCTCAGTACTGCAGTGACACGGACATATCGTTCCACCTTGTAGACCTGACTCTCCCATTTAGCGCCGTTAGAACATCTGTAGATCATCTATATCGTACAAATGTGGTCGAGCATTCCCGAAGCTTTTGTCTGAGGTTCTGCGAGTTAGACATTCTCTTAAACTCCATGACGCCCCCACCCACACGCCTACCTTCACCAATTTAAATCTTCATATCTTTGGAGCTTCACACTGTTCCAAGACTTCTCCAAAACAAGATATGAACATTTGTGCCACTCTCTCTCCCTCTGTCTCTCTCGCTCGCCCTCTCTCTCCCCAGATCCCTGCTGCTTAATGGCCTGACAGAGTGCTTTTATTAGCGCTTGGCCTGCTTTATTGGAAGGGTGATTGGTCCGTAATGGAAATAGTATCCATCCTCTCAGACTTGTCGTTCCCTGATTTATGGCGGCTGGCTCGAAACGTTGCTTTTGTAGACTGCAGGCTGGGAGATGGGGGGGACGGGGGATGGGACGGGGGGCGGAGAGGTTTACAGTAGATGCTGTATAGACAACAGCTGAATGGTAGATGATGCTGATGGAGGTGTGCGCTCGCACCACCACCCAATTGACGCTCGACTGGAGGAGTTTGTTTTGTTCCGAGTGTTAAATGACTGGAGGCGGGTTCTAATGACAGTGAAAGGAGGAACCTCCGCTTTGTTTACCACCTGTGAAGATGTTGATGTGGTTCGTCCCTACAAATCTAACCATACCTCAGGTGGCGCTACCTTTAATTCTGTGGCATTTACCTCAGATCTGGTCTTGATGCTGCTGCACCGACCACGCTAAGACACTGGGGGGAGCCCTTGTCCTCCTGAGCCGTTCAGAAAGCGCACTGTTTAAGCCCCACCACCAACCTTTGTTTACCAGCAGACACTTGGTGACGTACGGCTTACCGCCCGCTTCTTCTTTTAGCTGGGCCTGCGAGACCGGCGGCGCAATGCTGCAGGTGGACAGCAGAGCCGTAGTACCACATGTGCTGCCTCCCCCTCCTACGTGTCGCGGGGGGGAGGGGCGCACCCATCCAAAAAAAACACCCCATGTCGAATGTAATTTTTATTAATTGTCTTCAGAGAGGCATCATCGCGACAAAACGCAGCCCGCGATCTCTGGGCCTCCAGTCGAAGAGGTCATGTGACCTGTATCCCAAACCGAAAATGTCTGTGGTTCTTAATCCCCCCGCGTCATTTCGACCAAAAACATCTCCGACGTTTTGTACGAACTTAAGGAAAATGTTCAAGTTGTCATCGCCGGAACGTATTTTCCCGAAAATCCGGATTGCGCGGCGTGAGCGCCTCGACAGCGTGTTCTTAGTCATGGCACGGATCCGGATCTGGATCCGCATCAAAGCCGTTAACCAATCGAACTGGATTCCGCGTCGGACGGACGGGCCGTGATAAACGAGGAGGATGAAGTGGTGTTTTCTTTCCTTTTCAACAGAAAGTTCAGGATGTCGGCACCCGGCTGACAAGCCAGAGGAAAATGCGAGCTCGCCGGGCCGCCACACACACCCCATACATCAACCCACTGCGAGCGGGACTGGGTGCGCTCCGAGCCACGGCATCCTCCAGAAATATGGAAGTCGGTTTGTCCGTGACCGCATATGCATCGCGCACTGGAAGACGTTCCGTAAACATCCTCACGGGCCGTGAAATTGGTAATAAGAACGCTACATACAGGACCCGTCGGCCTGCGACCGTTCTGCGGGGAGGCCGTTCTCCAGTGGCAGCTGCTGACGGAAAGCAGAGTAACAACATGATCATGTATAATTTACTCATGCCGTCGGTCCCTGACGCACAGCACCAGTTTAGTTCATTATAGTTAAAGTACAGTAACATCGTCTCGCTGCTTGGTCCGTCCCGTTACTGCGAGGAAGAGCAGGATATTTAAATGATTGGATGCCCTTCCTTATATTTGTCTGGGCAATGTAAGTGCACTGATGTCTACATCCATAACTGCTACATCTAAATCTTTGGCTGTTGGCGGAAACCACAAAGAAACATGCCCAGGCACAGGGAGGACATGCAGACACCATGCATAAATCCATAACCGCTCCATCTAAGTCTTTGGCTGTTGGTGGAAACCACAAGGAAACCCACACAGGCACAGGGAGGACATGCATACATCCATAACTGCTCCATCTAAGTCTTTTGGATGTAGGCGGAAACCACAAGGAAACATAACATGCCCAGGCACAAGGAGGACATGCAGACTCCATGATGTTTGCTCCACCAGGAATTGAACTCAGGACCTCATTGCTGTGATACTGATGTACAAACCGCTGCACCACCACGCTGCACCACCACGCTGCACCACCACGCTGCACCACCATGCTGCCCTCTCCTGCAGCCACATGCTCATGATTCACCACTGGAATTTCTAAAAACAAACAAAAAAAACTCTTGGAAATCAAGCAGGAGGCTCGAATTAGTTTCGTTATAAAAGAAGTGCTCTATAAAATCTACAGCTTTGGACCCAGAGAATAAAAACCTCTTGACTCAAAGCCACCTTCATCCTGATCTGCGACCTGGCTCTTGCCCGATGTTCTAGGTCCCATAATGCATCGCCGTCATGCCGCCACCTGCAAGCCATCGGCAGAGCTCGGACCCGGACGCGACCCGTTATTACCTAACCGAACTGCTGGCTGCGCTACAACAATCACAAACAACGGGTCAGAGTTCGGCCGGCGGTGGGGCGTGCAGATGTTTCGGCTGTACGATGAGCTGCAGGGAGACGGGGGACGGGAGACGGGGGACGGGACGGTGTTTTAAGAACATCTCGTTGAAAGAATAATAATAATAATAAATTAGATTTGTGGTCGACGAAAATGTGAAGACGGCGAGTTCCAGCTCGTGCGTCAGTATGATGATCGGCGCTTATTTTATATAATAAAATGATGTTCGAAATATTATTTTATTGTGGAACGGTTACGTCACCGCACACCTGAGACAAGAGAGAGAGAGAAAGAGAGAGGGCGAGAGAGCAGATGAACAGTAGCGTTGCCGAATGGGACGGAGCCGCAACGATGGGAAGCAGATGTGGAGGGGTTCAAAGCATCGGGGGAAAAAGCAGAGATCCGTTTTTGGAACGGTGCCTGGCTCGGGGCCAGGTGCATGCTGGGATATGGAGAGTTGGAGAGCTCCGGCGTTTCTGAAGGGACTTTGAGAAACTCCAGGCTTTTTTTTTTTTTTTTTTGTTCCTTCCAGAGGGATTCGATTGGAAGCCAAATAGGCATCGTGATGGTTGAAAGGAAAGTCATGGCATGTCTACATTCAGCGAGATGCACGTTCTCCCAGCAGAACCCCCACGTACCACGAAACAAAGCAAGGTGTGCTGGAAAAAGAGCAGAGCGCTGTTTATACCAGAACCCAACCCCCCCCTCCCCCCCACACACACATGTTGAAGTGGAGTGGACCCACTGACCTGCAGAGAACCGTGCAGAACCTGTACGTCGAACCAGCAAAGGGTTCAGGTCAGGTTCTGGATCTGGAAGACCTCCTCTAAGGATAAACAAGGATGTCATCACCTGAATAAGTTCAAGTTCAAGTCATTTATTTATAGAGCGCTTTTTTTTTTATAATAGAACATCATCACAAAGCAGCTTTACAGTTTTATAAACCTTAGAACCTCCAAAGAGAAAGACGGAAAGACAGCGGCAAGACAAAATTCTCTTTTACGTTGATACCTTAAGAAAGAAACCTTGTGAGGACCAAGACTCAGCGGGGGGACTCCTCCTCCTTGAGCGGCGGGGCAGTGTAGGACAGCCATGTACAGATTGTGTGATGATCATGTGACCTGTATTTAACAATTGGAAACTATAATTATATAATTCCATTGAGGGCGTCAATCCAATAAGAATCCAGGTTCCACCCAGTCACATGCCCAGTATCGATCCATCCACTTTGTCCTCTACTAGGGTCGCGGGGAAGGGGGGGGGGATTCATTCGTCATTCCGGCGTTCTCATTCCGGCGTCTGGAGTAACTTTCGGAGGCAGAGTGGCCTCTTGTTCACTTGGCAGAGGATTTCAGTGTAGACCTTCAACCCACTGACGTTCTCCTGGTTTTACGTGGGTTGTATGATCGGAACATCATACACAACGTTACATGGCCGTCGTTCCCAGTTGTGGACCGAACAATGTCCATATTTGGAGCTCCTGGGGAAGTTTGAGGCTGCAGAGCGAGAGGGAACGCAGTCCTCCGGGACGTCCCGCTCTGGTCTCGGTGGCGTTGCTTCACATTGTCATTGATGTGTGAGTGTAATAGTTTAAAGCAGCTCGTAAGTTCCCACCGCAGAGTCTCGGTGGGGTTGAGGTTTGGACCGTGACTTGGTCGTTCCAGCAGTTTGTCCATGTGGATGAACCGTGGACGTCTGGGACACAGTCGATCTGAAGGAACGTCTCGGCCGTCTGGGTTTCAGTGGAAGGACAGCGGGCCGACATTATAAACAGGAAGTTAAATGGCGTTTTATAAAAGCCAAATCTGGTCTAAATCATCCGCGTAGACGGAACGTCGCAACCAGAACCTAATCAGGACAATAATTGGGTCGAGCCACCTGAATGTAAGATGAATACATGAAATAATAAACATTTGAATCTGAAGTTCCGGCTGTTAAAACGTGAACTTGGGGACTTGAGCTTGGGGTCAACCTGAAGGTCCCTGGTTCGATTCCCGGTCCCACCAAGTACTAAGTGCCCATGAAAAAAAGCACTTAACCCCAACTTCTGCATAGAACCTCTATGGGACAGCACAGTGGTTTAATGGTTTGCATGTTTTCCTCTCAGCACTTCGGATTCCAGGTTCGAATCCCAATCTGGGTGGAGTTATCATGTTCTCCCGGTCTCCGCATGGGTTTCCTCCGGGTTTTCTCCCGCAGTCCAAAAACATGGATCAAGGTCAATTACATTCTCCAAATTGCCCCATATAGAGTGTGTCTGTGTGAGTGAGTGTGTGTCCAGTGATAGATTGGCGTCCTGTCCTGGGTCTATCTGCCCAACATCCGAAACATACTCCCCTGGATGGGCATGGGGAACCCCCCCTGTGACCCTAGTAGAGGATAAAGCAGAAGATAATGGATGGATGAATTATTTAAAAATATAATTTTAAATAAACAGACCCAACAAGTTTGAGGATTGGGATTAAGGATGATGATGATGATGAGGAGGAGGAGGAGGAGGAGGAGGAGGAGGAGGAGAAGGAGGTGGAGGGCAGTGGAGCGAGCTGTTTATAACCAGCTGCCTATAACCCAACTCTCGCCTGGAGTCAGGAACCCCCTCAGAGTCGGAAAAAAACATCACATCATTTATGAGAAGCTACACGTGGGTTTGTAATTTGGTTCTCTGGGGCCTCGGAGGCGATGACATCATCACTGCATGAAGCCGCCTCACTATTCGTTCATTCAAACGGTACATGACCATGATCCTCTTCATCATCCTCATCCTCATCATCCTCTTCATGTAAATCATGTCTGTTAGATCATTTCATCATCATTCTAATTCTAGAGCCTATTTACAGGGAACCGATATTTGACGATATGTGATTAGTGGTTTAGCATGTTCTCCTCTCAGCACTAGGGATTTCCGGTTCGAATCCCAATCTGGGTGGAGTTTCCATGTTCTCCCCGTGTCCACGTGGGTTTTCTCCGGGTTCTCCGGTTTCCTCCCACAGTCCAAAAACATGGATCAAGGTCAATTGAGTTCTCCAAATTGCCCCCTATAGAGTGTGTGTGAGTGAGTCTGTGTCCAGTGATGGATTAGCGTCCTGTCCTGGGTGTATCTGCCCAGCGCCCGAAACGTTCTCCTCTGGATGGGCATGGGGCACCCCCCCCCATGACCCTAATGGAGGATAAAGCAGAATAAAATGGATCAATGGATGGTGTCGCATGCACATGCTCTCTAGTAGTAGGTATAGCGCCCCCCTGCGGTATGTTCTAATCTATTGCGGTCACATCCAGTGGATCCAATGGTACCGTTTGACTTCATGGAACTTGGTTCCAGCTTCAGCTGCACCATGTTGACTTTAAGTTCTCGTTAAGAACAAAATAAGATCGTTTTCTGAAGAACTAGTGCAACTTTTACCTCAGGAATCTCCACTGGGCATCCACGTCTACTTGGTTCCTCTTTATTGGAGAACTAGAGCAACTTTTACCTCAGAATTCTCCACTGAGCATCCACATCCACTTGGTTCCTCTTTTCTGACGAACTAGAGCAACTTTTACCTCAGAAATCTCCACTGGGCATCCACGTCCACTTGGTTCCTCTTTATTGAAGAACTAGAGCAACTTTTACCTCAGGAATCTTCACTGGGCATCCACATCCACTTGGTTCCTCTTTTCTGACGAACTAGAGCAACTTTTACCTCAGGAATCTCCACTGGGCATCCACATCCACTTGGTTCCTCTTCCCCTGGGTTTATTTCCAGTTTCTTTAACCGTCCTGATGATCGATCTGGACTTGTTGCTGCTTTCAAAGCTTTTAAAAGTGTCTGTTCTCATAGAACTCAGTATACAGTTTCGGAATATTAATACCTCATGCCACGGTTCTGCCCAGCTTCCACTCCAGTTCCGGAGCGCTGGGCTGACGCTGCCAGTAACTTGCGGTTCTGCAGTAAACTATTTATGCTGGTTGTTTGTTTTAAGTGTAGAATGAGTTCACTTTACTACGAAGCATTTCCTGCGAAGACGTCTGTCGCTTGACTTCAGGGCCGGCTGATGAGAGGAGTCGCGGCGTTTGACTTGTAATTTACAGTTTCGGGCCCCGAAAAGAATGACAGCATGTGTCTTGGAGTCGCTTTTGGGATAATCTTCCTCTACAATTACATCTCGGCTTCGGTCTCCCCATAAATGGAAGGATGTGGATTACTACACAGCACCCACAGCTTTTATAAGAAAGGCCAGAAAAACAGAGGACATGGTGAAGGAGACGGGGGGGGTGGGGGGGCGCCGCCACGGAGAACGAGAAAAGGTCCCGGAGCCCCTGTGCCGAGACCCTCTGTTCGCTTCCTGCCTGATGATCTGGCGCCTGATTTATAGAGGTGTGAAGTGATCTGAGGTAGATCTGCTTCAGTAGAACCCGAGAGCCTCCGAAAGTCCATCAGTCGGGGAACCGTCGGCCCCCGGAACCCGCCGCAGCCCGCTTCCAAATCATACGGCGCTCTGGAAGCAATCAGAACATTTTCTCTTTTTTTTCAGGTTTTTTCAAAAAGCTCCTGCAGAAAAACACTTTCAGATTCGGGAACGCGGGGATTCGACGTGGGGAGCGAGGGAGCCGAGCGGGATGATGGGTAACCACTTGGCACGCGGTCGGAGGACCGGAGACATATGGCTCTGTTAGAAAGTCGTGTCTGTTTCGGGACTCTTCGCGGAACGTTCGCCGTTATGGGAAAACGTGCTGCGCTGTTTGCCGAGGGATTTCCCATCATGCACCAGAACCTGGGCTGCATTTATGAGAAATCATACGAGAAGAACTTTCAGAATCGTCACCAGGTTCCAGGGCTGGAACTCTCATGGAAGTGGTGCTCTCAGTTCCACTGGAACCCTCGGAACTGCAGATATGATAGATTTACTCCTACAGTTGGTAGATATGGTACCAGAACTGAACCTTCTTAGCACCGATTTTGACACAGGAACTAAGCATGTCCTGCTTTTGTATTTAGTACCAGAACCAAACATGTGCTGCTGTTATATTTAGCACCGAAACTAAAGATGTGCGGTTGATATATTGAGTACTGGAACTAAAATTGATCCTGGAGCTGGTATATTCAATACCGGAACCGAACATGTGCTTCTTGTATATTTAGTACTGGAACTAAAGATGTACTGTTGGTATATTTAGTACTGGAACTAAACATGTGGTATGTAAACTGGTAAACTTGGTATGAAAACTATACATGTGCTCCTGGAGCTGGTATATTTGGTTCCTGAGGTTGTACAGTAACTAAACATTTGGGAGATTTGCTTATTGGAACTACTCTTTGCCCCTGAGAGATTTGGTACTGGAACATACTGAACCCTTAATCCATGGTAGACAAGGTTTTGGAACCACTCTTTGCCCCTGAAACTGATCGATTTGGTACTGGAACCGATTTCTATTTAGTTAGTGGTTTAAACAAACCTGGAATCTTTTGGTGTATGGTTCTGGAACGAGTATGTTTGTTAACGGAACTAAAGGAACTGAAAATTCCAAATTTTCCACTTTTGGTTGTGAGGAGGTCACGGTTCCACCGCACAGGCAACATAATGTGGACCATTAAGGTAAAACGGTCCTGGTGATGTTTAATGGCGTCAGTCAGGTGCAGATTTTCCTGCCTGCGGGGGCAGTAATGAATCAGGTTCTCTGCGGGTGGAACGTCAGACAGGTTTATCATTACAGGAGACACACGGTGTGTGTTCTCGCCCAAGATTTACGGCGTGTTTTCCCCACCTGTCCGCCCCTCCGTAGGTTGAAACGCGGATGGTGCCATCATCTCAGGAAAGTCTTCCCATCGGGTTCCTTCCCCGAGCAGAACGTCCAGGACGTTTGATGAGCGCCGGCGTCTGTAATTCAATTTTCCGTGAAGTTAAATCGAATGAAAAGCCTTTTTTATTCCCTTTGAGGCTGGTGCTTTGGGGACGACAGAGCTGTAAAACATCGGGACGCGAATCCGGAACCCGAGCCTATCCCGGCTCATGCCCTCGAGTCTGACGGGAGGGTGAACTGAGAAGCGGAATTAGAGGCAATCGGCCGTCGTACGTTCAGCGTGCAGCCGGACTCGGTTCTGAACCTCGGATGATAGCTGCGCTCATAAACAGGACAAGATGTTCGGCGCGTCTCCACCGCTGTGGAAAATGTCGGGCCGTCATCGTTTGGAACGTTCCCAGATGTACACTTGCTCCAGGCTTTCGGAACCTGACAGTAAATAAATCAAATTAGAGCTGCGTGGTTCTGTTCGAAGAGAAACGCTCATAAATCACCGTTCCGTAATTAGAAACTGTGGATGGAAGCTTAATTCTTAACGATGTCTCCTTGGTTTTCAGCACGGAGCTCGGTCTGAAACGCGGGACCCGGCGGTGGGTGGGGTTCCGCTGCATGGTGACTCCGTTCCTCAAACTCCATCTGTGGAGAGTCTTTCAATCGGAGATAAAGTCACGGAAACAAACGACGAACGAATGACTTCAGACAAGTCTTGATTAGAGCTGAGACACACACACACTCACACACAGACACACTCACACACTCACATTCACACACGCACACACACACACGTACACGTACGTTTGTTTTTATACATTGTGGGATGTTGGACCAGCTGGTGGTCCCCACAATTAAATAAGGTCCCCGCAGGTTTTAGAAACCTGGTACACTCTCTCTCTCTCTCTCTCTCTCTCTCTCTCTCTCTCTCTCTCTCTCTCTCATGTACAATAAAAACAGAGTTGCTGACGAGGTTCTCGATCTGCGTTCACTCGAGGGTCCATTATAATTACTTTTCCCCCTGTACCTGTCCGTCACAGCTGAGATAACAACTGAAACACACACACTCTCTTTTTCTCTGTCTCTTTCACACGCACACACACAACCAGTTCTCTCTCATTTATCTATACACTTACATGTACACACACATACAATCTCTCTCTCTCACACACACACACTTGCATACACACGTGGTCTTTTACACACATACATTTTTCTACACACATACAGTCTTTCTCTCTCTCCTACACACACACCCACACACAATTTCTTGTCTCTCTTACACACACACACATACAGTTTTTCAAACTCACACCTACATACACACACACACATTGTTTCTTAGACTTACACACACATTTATCTACACACATACAGTCTCTCTCTCTCACACAACCACACACACACACACATACATACATAGTTTTTCAAACTCACACTTACATACACACACACACACACTTATTTACATACATCCAGTATATCGCTTATATACATATGCACACACACACACTCAGAAACCTTTCTGACAGTAGCCCGGACTCTGAACGGGAACCTTCTGGACGTCTCCGGTTCTCTGGATTGTAATGGACGTCTCTCTTCCTGCTGCAGACGAGAACCAGTAACAAATCATTAGAACACGGATCCTCATGGGTCTGGGTCAAGCTCTCGGTTCTGGATCTTAAACCTTTAGAACTGGCTCTGGGTCTCTGATTTGGACCGAACCTCAGACCATGGAGCCGCTCCACTGGTTCTGGACAGTGATAAGAGTCACTGATGTTCCTCCAGCAGCGTGGAGCCTTCGGCCCGGGGTTCTGCTGCCGGCAGCTCGGTAGTCCACGGGGTCATGTGATGTCAGCTGGAAGATCCGATGTACAAACATGTGATCGTTCTGAACGAGGAGCCAACGAACCTCCATCAGCAGGAGGAGGGCCGAAGGGAAGGAGGTGGATGGAGGACGTCGGCGCGCCATGAGTTCCTCATTAAACACCGAATGGAACCGATGAAACCGCAGAGCTATCGCTTTGTGGGAACGGGAGACATGCGCTGGAACAGATCCGATTGGTTTGTTTCTGGCCGAGCAGTCGCCTCAGCTCTGGTGAAGGAACAGACTTTGCTTGAAGTGGAACCGGCATACCGTTCTGTCAATCGGATTTCTGGCAAGAGAGGGGCCTATCCCGTCAAATCGCCTGTAAAACTGCCACAGTATTAGAACCTTAAGTGTCAAATGCAGAACGGTGGAGCTATTTTTACGCACCGACGGCTGGATCATGTGACAACGGGGCATCGCGTCCACCTCTCCACAAGTAGTCGATGTCCCAATTCATCAAAGACGTCATGAAGAGCCCCAACTGTGCTGATCCGCTCTCATTGTGAATTTAACGAGCGTTACTTGAGGTACAGCCCCTCCTCCGAGCCCATTAATTAAGAGGGACGTCTGCATACTTTGGGCGGTGGATAAACACTGGATGTTTTACTTTAAGTGAAATTAATAGCTGGCAGTCGGCTGCCGTGCGCTCTCGGGCACCCGGAGCCGCGCCGGGGCGTCGTTAGCATGGATGTTTACACGCTAATGTTAAACAGCACGTCCCGAGGGGTTCTGCTCAGCATCGCGGAACGATGTCACGGTCTGATTCCTCCGCCTCGTACACGACATCAGAGGGCCACCAAAGCGCATGGTGGTGCGCCTGGTGAATTTCATGCCTCGTCTGGCTCCGTTCCCCTCAGCGCCGTTTATTTAGGGACCGGCGCGAGAGGCGGGCGGCGGCCCCCGAAAGGAATGCCGTGATGTTCGCACGGCTGCGCGACGTGGAACGCTACACGGCTGAAAACGAGCATAAATCACGCAGGCGATGGGAACCACGGCCTGGCGTCACGCACCGCGCCAGGCCGGGGGAGGATAAATCACCCGGCTGTGGCAGCACCAACTGTTCATGTCATCGGCGACGGAACCGCGGAGACAGAATCAAAACAAACAGAACGGAACAAATGGCTCGGGTTCGTACAACGAGGGACGGGAAAACAAAAAAGACAAAAAAAAACGACGGAGAACGTGATTTAAGATGAACACATGTCGCGGGGGGCCGCTGGCTGCGAGTCACTGTGGTCTACAGGAGAGGGAGTCAATCAATCTGAAGGTCGGGGTTTCAAAGTTACCAGTGTGGGCTCCTGGGCAAGGCCCTCAACCCTCAGTATTCTGCCCCGTGTTCTGACCCCAACCAACAGGATGATCTAAGCAATCAAATAGATGTTTTGTGGTTCCAGGTTCTCACAAGATTGGTTCCTTAACAACCAAGAACACCCTGGCGCCCTCTCTGCAGCCGACCTTTCAGTTCGGGGGTTGGCGACCTCATTGGCCAAACTTGGAGCCAAAGAGATTCGAAGGCAAAGGATACCAAAGACCAAGACGTTCCTCAGATTAAGTGTGAGAGCCACGTTCTAGACTAAAGTGATTCCATGATNAAATAGATGTTTTGTGGTTCCAGGTTCTCACAAGATTGGTTCCTTAACAACCAAGAACACCCTGGCGCCCTCTCTGCAGCCGACCTTTCAGTTCGGGGGTTGGCGACCTCATTGGCCAAACTTGGAGCCAAAGAGATTCGAAGGCAAAGGATACCAAAGACCAAGACGTTCCTCAGATTAAGTGTGAGAGCCACGTTCTAGACTAAAGTGATTCCATGATGTCAACTGTTTGTTTTTTTATAGAAAAGAACAAAATAGATCGCAGCTTGCAATTTTACTCCATGTCTGGTCTACCCATCATGCCCCGTGCCCACTCTCATCATCTTGCATGGTTGTTCGGGGGTTGCGAGGACGTCTTCAAAGCCTTTCTTGCGTCTCAGACTCGTAATAAGCCGGGAGTGATCTCATAAGAAAGATCCGGGAAGCGTTAAAAATGGCCTCCAAAGTTCACATGTGGCCTTTCGCATTCTTGCTTTGAGTCATTAGCCAGACACGCCGTGACTCACCCACAAGGCTTAGCGCGCCGGCAGGGGTCCCGAAGCGTCTCTTCATCGTAAACATGGCCGCCAAAAAGCAGGCCGCATGTGCGTCCGATTAGCGGAACGCCGACCTTTAACACGGAGATGACGTAACCCCCGAACGGTGGCATCGTCGGTCGAGGGCCGAGGCATTTTTATTGGTCTAGCGGAGTACCAGAGCGGAGCGGCAGCTTGTGGTGTGGCGGTGGTGTTTTTTAGATCTCCGACGGCGTGCGTCCCCTCATGCGATATACAGTGTGGGTTCCACGTTCTAGAACGCTGACGGACTGATGATGCTCAGTGTGGCTGAACTGGAATATGACCTCCTGCTGCTCTAGGATCTGAATCGCTGTGAGCGATTCGAGACCCAGGAGCATCCGAACCTGAGCCCTGCGGTGGTACCACGAAACCCTTTGGAGTCGGGTTTGTTCTAATGTGGCTCTCGCCCTTAATCTGAGGAATGTCTTGGTCTTTGGTATCCTTTGGCTTCGACTCTCTTTAACTCTGAATTCGGCCAATGAGGTCGCCATCCCCCGAACTGAA